>PVLD010009037.1:0-72728 GCA_004027595.1 Dinomys branickii | reverse complement strand
ATCCACCCGGGAGATTACATCCCCACGCACTGCCCTTTGGTGTGAGTCTAATCAAAGTAACTAGGTTGTGTGAGTCCTTTGATCAAGATGTGCCTCACATACCAAAATACTGTTTGGGCCCCTTGTCCTGTCCTTCAGGGCCTCTCAGAGACGCCGCACACATCCCACCTTGACTGACCTGCTGTCAGAGTGCGCACCCGAACACATGTGCTAGTATTCTGAGTTCCTGCTCACACCCCTCCCAGGCCGCCCCCTCAGTCAACTGGACAAAAAGTGATCTCTTGCTCCCTCGTGGAGCATAGCATTTCATTTGCAAGTTTCTTGAGGGTAGAAGCTGAGATTTAAACATCTTGGTCAGACACACAGAGTAGCTGAGAAGTGCACACGTGCAGGAGAGCCCCTTGACAAGCATCTCAAGGGGCAGAGTGGCCGTGATAGGACGATGGGCAGGCTCAGCCTCGTGTAAGGAGGCACTCTGCATGATGAGGGTGTGTCTCAGCGGCAGTGCACCCAGTGTGCTCGGGGCCCTGGGCGCGATCCCCAGCGCTCCCCTGCCAAAAAAAAGAAAGCACTCTTTAACTTCATTATGTTAAAGACTTCAAGGCTGCGGAGGGCTTTGTGTTTAATAATCTCAGTACAGTAAATTAATTACATGGTCCCCAAAAATATTTCCATTTTGAGAGATAAGACAGTGTAATTGGTTTTAATTAGATACAAGATACTTATTTAATTATAGGACAAGGAGTAAATGCCTACCAAGAGAATGTAAGCTTCGCGTCAGGGAGCCCCAAGTGTAAGCAGGAGTGTGGATATGTGTGTGTGCACCAGAGGTGGCACGTGCATCTGGTGGCCTCCTGGTGGCCGCCTTGTGCAGGTTCCAAGCTCACTGAGGCACGCACAGGACGAGACTAAGAACATTTAATCAGCACCTCCTGTGAGAGGCTCAGCGACTGTCCCCTGGTCGGCCACACAGAGACCGAGCACACGCCAGAATCTTCCGGAGTTTTCACGTCCTTTAGTTTCCACTAGATGTCTCTGTTGGGTCTGCAGTCTTTGAAATCTCACAAATACAACTTCGGAAGGGCAGGCCTTGGCCAGTCCCGCTTTCCAGCAGCGTTCAGCATTGCCAGAAAGTCCTTACAAGGAGAAACTGAACATGGCAATTGCTGTAAGGTTTGTGCAGAAGGGCTCCTAGCAACACTACAGCGGCACTCACTGTGTTCCTGTGTGCGAGCCTTACTGTAGCATCTGCAAGTCAGGCTCAGGCGGGACAATGCCGTAGAGGTCAGGAAAGAGCTGGAGTCTGGCCCGCTGCAGGTGAGTGGTGCCGAGCATGGGCGACTTGCCTGGGAGTGGAGGCACTCGGTAGCAGGCGCTCTGTCCCATTCCAGCCTGAACCCCACCTGTTTCTCTAAGTGTGTGGTTGCGTGCATGTGTGTGTGCGTGCATGCATGTGTATGCAGGTATGCGTGTGTGCCCCTGTGAATTTGCTTTTTTAAAAAAAAATTTAAGCCAAAACAAACTGATGTGTTCAGACCTCCCTGGTCCAGGAGTCCTCCCTGCAGGCCTGGCTGAAGTATGGACTATGGGCTCCCCCGCTCCTTCCTGCCTTCACCATCAGGGACTGCACAGCGCTGCTTAACACTTGAGAGGCTTGCTGTCCCGTGCTGTTCACAAGCAGTAAACAGGACAGCGGTCTAACCACAAGAGCGAAATTACAAAGCTCACACCAAGGTTTTTCCAAAAAGGGACTCTACTGGGTAAGACCTTTCATGGGTGCTAAAAACACAAAACCCACTTTGGATTTCTACCCCTCTACTTTTGGGGAGAAGAGAGGTGGCTGTGGAGCATCGTAACTACCCCTTCCTTCCTGCCTGAGAACCGGGGAGCCGGAGCACCAAGCCTATCACGAGACTCGGGGTAAATTAGATCTCTCAAGGCCTAGCTTGCCTCGGTGCCTGTGCCTCAGCCTGACCCTGGAAGGGTCCCTCTAGTCTCTTCTTCACCTGGGAGGAGATTGCTTCCGTTACTAAAGTCATCCTCACCACACATCATCCCTGAAGCCTTACTTTGATTACTGAACTCACCTCTGGCATCCAAATATGTTGTACTCCACACATACTTGTGTTTGGAACACCACTTGTGTTTAAAGGAAAGACCACCTGTGTTTGCAAATGATATAAGCAATCTAAAAGAATATGAAAGACCCAAGTAAAGATATGCAGGATATGTGTCTTTTTAAAAAGAAAAGAGAAAGAGTTACATTTATTCCTCCTTTGAACTCTTGAGGGAATGCTAGTGTTCATGTTTTGCTTTTATTCTTTGGCTTCCGTACTTCGTATTCAAACTTGTGTCAGATCATTATTTGTATGCAGTCTTCTTAAAATGCACACATGGACAGCTCTCCAGTAATTCCTCAAACTGTCCTGTCACGAGTCTCTGTTGAAGTTACTTTGTTCTTTTTTTTAATAGAATACAGTGCAAAACTTAGAACAGGGCATGCTGTTTATATTTTAGCATATTGAAAAACATTTGTTAATATGCCAGGTGTGGTGGCGCACACCTGTAATCCCAGTACTCAGGAGGCTAAGACAGGAGGGTCATTGTGAGTTCAAGGTCAGCCTGGGCTACAAAATGAGCTCAAGGCCAGCCTGAACTGCATATCAAGACCCTGTCTCAAAAAAAAAAAAAAACGTTGTTAATAAAATGAACATGATTGCTAAAAAAGCCCAAAGAGTTATAAAACCAAGCAGTTACAGTCATCATAAGCAGGGCATGGCGGCAGGAGGGTAGAAAGTGTGAGGCCAGCCTGGGCAACTTGGTGAGACCTCCCATCACAGTGAGAAAAGAGCTGGGGGCATAGCTCTGTGCAGAGCACTTGCCTAGTGTGAGGCCCTTTTTGCTCCCCCAAAATTTCTTCATATTCTAAAGACATTCTAGGAAGCTATCTGGAAAATGCACTGTCTAGAATAAACTCTCGGTGGGTGATCATCTATACTGAAGGCTCTGTAGCTACCCATCTCACTGATTTCCAGGGATGCACAAGGATTCCCATCACTACTGTGTGGTCTGAGGACAGTGCCAGCCTGGGGCTCCTCCTCAACACTCACTGCTTGCTCGAGATGTTGCTCCTGAAGTGGTGCACAGTGTAGGGTCTGAGGTGTAGCAAACGACCTGAACCACCCACTGCTGCAGATAAATCACGCAGCTCTGGGGACCTCTCAAGGGAACAGTGAGCCCCACTTAGCTGTTTTACTGCTCTGAAGGATCTTGGTGTGATGGCTCAGGAATTAGACAGACCTAGATTCAAGTGCCAGCCACCTGACCTCCCCACTCCATGACAGCAAGCAAGGCACTGAGCCCCCCACACCTGCCCCCACCTGGGCACGGGGACCACAGGCAGCTCAGCGAGAGCGCTGCTGCCACTGCGGACGGCGCTGGGCGGACTGTCCTCCAGATCAGCTCTGAGCACCACCCGGCGGTCCTCACCTCTCGCGTGCCTCAGCCTTGCTGCTGGAGGAGCCGTGCCGGAGGTCTGAGGGTGGTTTTGCTGTCCTGCCCTGAGGCCCTTGTTTGTGCTGTCCACACCAGCTCTCCAAGAAAGCAGCACCTTCCGAATCAGACAGGTTGTTAACTCACCTCAGAGGTCCCCAGCCAGGCGCTGGATGGAGTTAGTAACCCTAGACTTCTAAGCACAAAGCTCTGCCAGGCCAGTGCTCCCAACCGTCCAGCATGGGAACTGTTCTTGTTCATTTGTTTTCCAGGGTCTGTTTTTTTCTTCTTCTTCAGCATCTGTGTGTCATTGGAGACAAGGTTGGCGTCACTCACAGATTCTTGCACCCCTTTCTTTCAGCGAGTGCGTCCGCCTGAAGCCCACTGACATCCAGCCGGACATCTTCAGCTACCTCCTGCACCTCATGTACACTGGAAAGATGGCACCACAGCTCATCGACCCCGTCCGCCTGGAGCAGGGCATCAAGTTCCTGCACGCATACCCGCTGATCCAGGAGGCCAGCCTTGCCAGCCAAGGCACCTTTTCCCATCCGGACCAAGTCTTCCCGCTGGCTTCCTCCCTGTATGGCATTCAGATCGCGGACCACCAGCTGAGACAAGCCAGCAAGATCACCCCTGTGCCCGAAAAGCTCAGACGGGACCCAAGATCGCAGGCCTCCAGGATAGGCCCGGAGCAGGTGCCGGAGGCCACGCAGCTGTCTCAGCTGCCCCCAAACCTGGCCCAGGTGAATCGGACAAACATGCCTTCCTCGGACCCCTTGCGCAGCTCGCTGTCTCCGGAACTCGTGTCCACTCCCGTTCCTGCCCCTCCTTCCGGAGAGGAGACCAATCTGGAAGCCTCTTCCTCCGACGAGCAGCCCATGTCCCTCACCATAGCGCACGTCAAGCCGAGCATCATGAAGAGGAATGGGAGCTTCCCCAAGTACTATGCCTGCCACCTGTGCGGCCGGCGCTTCACCCTGCGGAGCAGCCTGCGTGAGCACCTGCAGATCCACACCGGCGTGCCTTTCCTGGCCGGCCCGCAGGGTGAGAGCCGCGTGCCGCTGTCGCTGTGCAGCAGCGCCGCCGACCTCGGCAAGGATGCCATGGAGGTGCCCGAGGCCGGGATGATCAGTGACAGTGAGCTGCAGCACATCTCGGACTCGCCCATCATTGACGGGCAGCAGCAGTCGGAGACCCCACCGCCCTCAGACATTGCTGACATCGACAACCTGGAGCAGGCCGACCAGGAGAGGGAGGTGAAGAGGCGGAAGTACGAGTGCACCATCTGTGGACGCAAATTCATCCAGAAAAGCCACTGGCGGGAGCACATGTACATACACACCGGGAAGCCTTTCAAGTGCAGCACATGTGACAAGAGCTTTTGCAGGGCCAACCAGGCTGCCCGCCACGTGTGCCTCAACCAGAGCATCGACACCTACACCATGGTGGACAAGCAGACTCTGGAGCTCTGCACATTCGAGGAGGGCAGCCAGATGGACAGCATGCTGGTACAGACCAGCAAGCCCTACAAGTGCAACCTGTGCGACAAAACCTTCTCCACGCCCAGTGAGGTTGTGAAACACTCGTGCCAGAACCAGAACGCGGACGTGTTTGCCCTGGACGAGGGGCGGTCAATTCTCCTAGGCAGTGGGGACTCAGAAGTGACGGAACCTGACCACCCAGTGTTAGCTTCCATCAAAAAGGAACAGGAAACGGTGTTACTAGACTGAATGTTATTTGTCTTTTTTAAAAACTGTCATTTTTACAAAAACTATCTTCCTTCTCTTCCCTCCATTCAGAACCCTAGTTCTCCATAGCATGAGAGGAACAGGTCCCTGTCACTGCTCCATCCACTCCCCGCCCCGTCCCCACCCCCACTTCTGTAAAGGCTTCGTGCATTATAATCCTGGAATCTACTTACTTTCATTCAGGGGATATTGGAAAGATAATGGTCAATAGAACTTATACACTTAAATAGATTTTGAGAAGTTTTAGGTTATTTAAAAGCATACTTGGAACTAATTAAGGGTATATACAAAGCAGAACAACTAGTATATAATTTGGTAAGCTAAAATTATGACTCCCTGGGTTAATAAGGCTTCCTTTTCAGAAAAAATAATACCAGAAAGTACAACGTGTGTCTAAGAGGTAATTCTGGGCTCTGTACTATGCAAAATCTAGAAGGTGTGGGGAAACTTTAAATCCAAGAAAACGTTTTCAGTATTTTATCTTCCTTTGGGATTATGTCCAGTTAAGAAAACTCACAAATGAAGAAATCTTTATGAAAACACAAAAGAGAAGTAATAATGTGATGGCAATCTTAATTTTTGGATAAAACCTGACAAGCTGTGAGTTTGTGTGTTTGTAAAACATGTGGGTACTTCCTGTGAACAGGTGGATTAATGCACATGCGCTGGCTTCCTTCCGAGATGAACAAAAGCAAAATGACAAACATGACATTTGTTTTTAAAATCAGACTCAAAAGAGTCTGTACGTTCTCTTTCTGAATAGAAAATGACATGTCATTTGCCAGTTTGTTTCAGTGCTAACCTGCTGCTTTTAAATCAGTGTATGTATATGCCAGAGAAGAAACAATACAGGAATCTGCCTCTTACATGGAAGCTTGAGCAAAAGATGTAACTTCAATAACTTTTAAAGTCAACGCTAAGAGTTTACTGGCAACATTCATTAAAGCATCAAAAATGGCAAGAGAAATTTGGACAAAAATCTAATTGCTGGGGCTGGGGATGAAACTCAGTGGTAGAGCTCTTACATAGCGTGCACAAAGCCCTGGGTTCAATCCCCACCCCACCCCAAAACATTTAAAGAAAAAAAAATAATTGCTATTTGGGGAAAAGACTATTCTCCAGGTTTTTTTGCTTTTTGTTTTTTAACATCTGGTTTTCTCCAGTGGGCTGAAAACGGTAAGAGTTGTCCATTAATATTCCCAGAGGCCGACAGGAGAGCGGTCGTACACAATAAATAGGAGCCAGAAGTAAGGACGGAGGGGAGAGTAGCTGATAGCGGTGCTGTCTGTGTGTGTTAAGAGCCGAATATCCCATCATCTTGTTGTATGTATAGTTGCGTTCTCAGATTTGTAAGTTTTTATACTTTCATTGAATAAACAATTAAATGGGCGTATGGTTTATCTCCGTGTCATCTCCCCAGAGAGATGCAGAAAGGGAAGCATTGCACCCCAAGTGTTTGTCTTACTGAACATACCCCTGCTGGACAGTTCCTTACCCAGAGTGGCATTTTCCACATGCCTGGACCAAAGAAACTGCTGACTGCTTTTGGTGGTGGAATTACAAGAATCGAATGACTAAACTCTGAAGAGGCTGGGAGCAGCCGGAGTGGGGCCCGGAGACATCTCACCCAGCTCTTCACAAGGGAGAGCAGAGGGGAGGCGGTCCTTCCCTGCGTAACTCAGACTGAGACAAAAAAGTGTTAGATGGTCCCTGGAAAGCTTGGTGGAGAGCGTGTGGCACAAGTGCCACAACCAGCCATTGGTCATCAGTGGAAGCCCTCAGAACACAGACTCTCTGGACCCACTTGGGCTCTCGTTCTAGTTGTAGCACTGATGACCACCACCATTAGTTTTTCTTCCCAGGGAGACAATAGAAAGTGACTGATTTAAGCCAGGCCTGGTGGCACCCGCCTGTAATCCCAGCACTTAGGAGCCTGAGGCAGGAGGATTGCTCTGAGTTCAAGGCCAACCTGAACTACATAGCGAGATGGTCTCAAAAAAAAAAGACATTTATTTAAAACATGTTGCAGAAAGAAGCCTTTTGAAAAGCATGGTAGGGTTATAGGAAATACGCTTCAGTGCAGGGAGGGCATTGCTGTTCAGAGGTAGCCGTGGATTTGGTGCAAGCAGGGAGGACAGAGTGACACTGACCCTCACGTAGTCCTAAGCCATTGAATGCAAAGAGCTGAGGGATCCAAAATGAACCTTTCGCACCTTGCAGGAAAAACTACACTGCTACACTGCAGTAGAGGTGGGAAGGGTGCGTCCAGCTGGGAGAGGGCGGCCCTTGTACTGTCCACTGGCCGTAAACTCGGACATTTCTTACGAGGTCTGTGGCTGATAGCAGCAGACTCAAACTTGTTTTTAATGACAAATTTCAGCCCCTCCTAATGTTTAAATTGCATTTGGCTTGGTTTCAGGGCTCCATTTTGGTTGAAGACATAATTCTACTCATGATTTGCGGGGAAGCAGTGTTAGGCTTAGACATCGTTAGGCAAGTAAAAAGTACTTTGATCTCAGTACAGAGCAACTGATTGTCTCTTCTTAAAGAAAGGCTCCTTAAACAGAACTGTAAGACTTAACTGTGAGCAGCTAAGATAAAAATTAGAATTTTTAGTGCGAAAAAAATAGACCTGAATGGAATAATATTATCTGGTTTCATTCTCTCTGGGCAGATTACAGTATTTTTTTTTCCCCCAGTACTGGGGATCGAACTCAGGACCCTGCACTTGCTAGGCAAGCGCTTATTCCACTGAGCTATATCCCCAGCCCCAGATTACAGTATTTTTGAAAACGTAAAGAACTTACTAAATTCATGAATCAAGCTGAAAAGTGGGTAGTAAATAACTGCTGCTACAACTCCCTGGTCATGAATAAGAGGCTTTGTAAAGAACCATTGTTAACCGGAAATCTGAACGGGTAGATCCTGATGGATGGATTGGGTGTCTGCCTGCCTGCTGCGTGCATATACAACTCTTGATTCTCTCAGACATGTCTCCGCCTTCCTAGATGAAAAAACTGAGCCCCAGAAGTGGTAAGTAACTTTTTGTTTGTCTTTTGAGACAGTCTCACTACATAGTCCAGGCTGGCCTTGAAGTCAAATCGATCCTCTTGCCTCAGCCTCCCAAGTGTTGGGATTGCAGGTGTGTGCAACCATGTCTGGCTGGTACGTAACTTTTCTGAGATTACATAGAGACAGCCAGGACTTACTCAAAAAACAGTTCTTTTACTTCATACCCAGCATACCAAGTTTGACCAGCACAGGCATCTGCTTCTTTTGGACTGGGGATGGAACCCAGGGCCTCTAGTATGCTAGCCACGTGTTCTGCTACTCAGCCACGTCTCCAGCCCTTTTCATTTTGACACAGAATGTCACCAAGTTACATAGGCTGGCCTCCTTGGGATCCTCCTGGCTCAGCCTCTTGAGTAGCTGAAATTTTAGGTATGTGTCACCATACCCAACATGACAAACCTGTCTATCATTTAAGAAAAAAGGAAAGCAAGAATCAAAGAATAAAAACCATCTGGGCTATTTTTGTGTATGTGTTTGGCTTTAGTCCCAAGTTTGTCCAAATATAAAGGAACAAGGATATTTTCTTGAATAAGCAAGCATTTCTATGAGCTAGACATAACTGGAGGGAAAGGGATGGGAAAACGTCACCTGTTACCCTCTCCATTCTATCAAGGCAATTAATTGACTGAAATCCATTTCATATCCTTATAGCACCTTGGTGGTCCTCAAACTTATGTGCCGCGGAATCTGGAGGGTTTGACCAACAAACCACCTGCCCTGCTCTTCAAGGGTCTGATTCTAAGAGACGGGATAGGGCCCTGCCACAAGAAAAATTTGAGACAGAATCTGTATAGTTCAGGCTGGCCTGGAACTCACTATGTAGCCCAGATTGGCTTCAAACTCAGGGCAGTCCTCCTGCCTCAGCCTTCTAAGTGCTGGTATTACAGGCGTCCACCACCACCCTCGGCAGGCCTAAGAGTTTCTAACTGGTTCCCAGTTGAGGCTGATGCCAGGAGCCCTGCTCTGAGAACCACGGCATTACTGTGTCAGTTCTGCTATGGTATCGCTGCACTTTCCTGGTTCTCCTGGCAGCTCTGAATGAGAACACCCACAGGAGCCAACCAGAGGCAGAAGGGGGTCAGTGCCATTCCCAGCATGCTTCTTCCTTCGCGGCCATGTGCGTCTGTCATGACCCTGAGTCCATGGCTGAAGGTTCTGGGGTTTATGCTGAACACCTCCCTGGTCTCATTCTAAATTTCCTTGTAATCTAAGAGCGCATAAGAATTTATAGGGGAGTGGGGAGAATCCAAACACCTTAATCATTTCCTGAGGCTACCTGTGCCACCCTCAGTAAAGATCCAGCTGAAGAAACAAAGCTGCTTTAGGTAATTTATTAGCTAAGATATGTAACTTCTTTGCCCAAATTGTAATCCCAGGACTCTGGGAGACTGAGATAAAAAGTTCAAGCCCTGCTGGGCAACTTACCAGAACAAAAAAATAAAATTTTTTCAAAGATCTGGGGATGTAGTTCAACACACAGGTCCTGGGATAAGCTCCAATACTGTAAAAAACTGGACCCTTTCCCAAATTAGCAACTTCCCCCAATGCCACGTCAGCAAGGGACTCTATCCAGGTTAGGACTACAGAAACATTCACCCTACACTGTGCCCAGAACAGGTCATTAGGTATTATACACTACAGACTCTGTCCCCTAAGAGCTCTGCGTCTCCCCTAGGGCTCTTCGCCAAACCTCACTTCACTCTGGCCTTGCCAGCTCTTGTGTTGGTTAATTTTCACAGATGACACAGGCCTTTCTTTGGGTTCCCTGCAAGTTAGAGTATTAGCATCTCAGAAACTCCTGCTTGCATAGGGCTGTTCTCACAGGTGGCCCCCTAGCCACTGTGACACCCAGAACACAGAGGCCGAGGGTAGGGCACTGTCACTGCCCACACACCTGAAGCTGCTAAGGCAGACAAAGCTCCGCTTCTTGGGATGCCTGGCCCTCTCCGCGGTGTGGTTCCTGAAGAGTCTTCATTGAAAAGAACTCTAGTTCCATGGGTCAGACTTTAAAATTCTCAAGGCAACCTCACATTGCTCTTCCAGGTTAGCCTCAGGGGCAGCAATAAAATGAAGCACAATGTGGTTTTTGTTTTGCAGTCCTGGGGATGGCATCCCAGCCTTTATACTGAGCTACCTCTCCAGCCATGTTTTTGAGACAGGGTTTCACTCAATCACTAAATTGCCTAGGTTAGCCTGAAGCTTGCAATCCTCCTGCCACAGCCTCCCAGAGTGCTGGGATCACAGGTGTGCACTACCATGTCCAACTCACAAAACTTTAACACTAGTGCTGCTTTTAAAATGCTTTTGTACTCCTTAGTTACACCAAGTTATTTGAAATTGTTAGGACAACTAGAGGAGGATAGGGTTGAGTGCAGGGGTTTATTCCCCAGTAGCCTGCGTGGGAAAAGAACTTACTGTGCCCACATTTTGTCATTTAGGGGGTGTTCCACTACCTCTGATCTCCAAACAGGAGGGTTGTAGGGGAGCTCTGAAGAGGTTGCTCGTAAAACTAGCCCTGGTTCTGCGCACACTTTTCCGTAATACAGGGGACTGAATGCAGGACCACCACCCTGAGCTACATCTTTGCCTCCACCCCATTCTGGAGCCAGGGTCTTTGCCTAGGCATAGCTTGAACTGGCAACTGCCTGTCCTGCCTTGCCCCCCTAGAGTGCAGGGACCCCAGGAACATGCCTCCCTGCCCACCTGCATACTTTCAGAGCAGTAAGACTTGAATATGCGACGGTAGAATGTCACTTGTCACTGTAGCATGTGTCGGTAAAGATACCTGTCGGGTTTAGATGCCAAAGACAATGCTTCCTAGAATGGGGTAGGATTTTTAAAAAGCCATGATAATCTTGACCACTGTGCTCTCCCCAAGGTCAGTGTGGCCACATCTAGCACTATCTCTCAACAGGGCTCAGCTTTCGCAGATGTAAAGTTAGGAGCCAGATGTCTCTGATTCCAGCGCCAGGCTGGGGACCATGTCGGCAAGGAGAAACCATGCAGTGCAAGTGCTCGGCAGACCCATTTCCGGCAGACCCATTTCCAGAACCCTGCGAGAGAGGAAGTCACATGGATTTGGGTTCTGCAACAATGGCTTTTGTCTTTCGCTCGTTAAACTGCATTAAACCGTGTGTGTGGTCAGCCAGAAGCCTAATGAGATCCTCGCCAAAGGGGCCAGGCCCCACGTGGCTGAGTCACTGACAGATGTGTGCGTCCACACACATCACAGGCGTGTTCGTTTCCATTCTCCCGTGATGCCCTGTGCACAGCGTCACAAAGGCAAGCTCGGAAGTCAGTGCGACAAGCATCACAGCAGCAGAGAGAGGAGCCACACACACCAAAACTGAACGCGAAAGCAGAGAAAACCCATGGCATTTAGTTACATGTATTTTATTGAGTGAAAATTGGCCCCAAACAGAACTGGGAATCAAATATTGTCTTGGAGTAGAGGTAACTGCTAAGCTTGAAGCTTACATTGAAAGCTAAAATTTCCAGCCCCTGACTATCCCTGGTTGCAAACATCAAAGCAAAATATTGGAACAAAGGATCTATGTACAGAGAGAGGCAACTCACGGGTACCAGTAAGCAAAATAACCTGAGGGAGGGCATCTGTATTCCTCAAGTACAATAAGTAGCAAGAGTTCACAAGTGGGCACCGATTTCTACTGTACAGGGCTCAGGGGTAATGCCAACAATTGCGAAATTCAGGCACTTGCTCCAGCACCTGCAGTTTACATTGGATCATGCTCACAAATTAACAGCAGCTTTGGAATTACAAAATAGAATTGTTTCAGGCTACTGTTGGTGTTCTTCTGCTTAGCAGAGCAACACGACTGCACAGACCTCGATGTACAGCTTGTATGGAAGCGACCCAGGGCAGCTCAGGTAACAGTACAAAAAGCGTAGGCACGAAGCAGCTACACTGGGATGGTCTGCGCGAGGGCCGGTCCCGGGGACTGTGCGGCAACAAGAGGGGACACTGCACGTTTAATCTGCTCACAGCTGCGGCGTCGTTCCCGCCACAGGGAGGATATTAGTTGGTACGAATGTCCTACAATTTGTTGTCTTTTCCAGTGCTTCTCACTCATGTCCAGAAACGGAGCTGGGACTTTAGTTTCTTTTATTTTTGTATTTTTTTTCGTCTTTTTGAGACAGGGTCTCACACTATGCAGTTCAGGCTGACGTTAAGCTCACAACGTAGCCCAGGCTGGTCTAGAACTTGCCACGATCCTCCTGCCTCAGCCTCCCCAGTGCTGGGATTACAGGCGTGCGCCACCACACCCGGCTAGTTTCTTTTAAAGTCTCAGTTGCTCACACTCCAAAGCAGGGGAGCTTAAATGTGGTAATTTTTTGAAAAACAGTATTGGAGCTTAAACCCAGGGGCCCTCTGCCAGCCCTTTTTATGTGTATGTTGGGACAAGGCCTCACAAAATTGCGCAGGCTCACCTCCCAATTTCATCATCCTGCCTCGGCCTCTGGAGTAGCTGGCATTACGAGTGTGTGTCACCACACCTGCATATATATTTCGGTATTTTAACATTTAATACTTATAGCAAGGTGGGTGTCAGCTATATTTGAAAATCACTACTAAAAGGATGTTCAATTCAATTTTCCGACTACAAGACCATTCACGGCTACCGTGAAGCATTTTATCAGCATGGCCAATTATTTATGTAGTCAGGTAGGTTCACATATGAGAAACTGCTTTGAATTTTAACAGCAAAATTTTTCCCACTAAAAGTAGGCTTTCTAGAATATTATGCTTTTAACAGTCACTAGCTGGCAGTCACATTTTAAATTCTCAAACTAGAATACTGAGGTTAAGTCAAATATTAAGTTTTGCGAGGCCAGTCTTCTGTGTGTTAAGTTTACAGTAGACAGGTGATGGCCTGTTGTTTGAGTAACAATTGTGTGACAAAATCTCTTATTTTTTAGCATGATTCATCACAAGGACACTTAGAAGTTTTTCCCAAGATCATGTTATTTAGGCAAGGAATGTTTACTGTTCATTAAGTCTTCTTAAACTTTCTTTTTTAAAAACATTATTTAAAACAGAAGCCAGTGTTTTGCTTTTAAAAATGCTTCTCTTCCAAGGCTCCCTCTCAACTGAAAATCCAACTCAAACCAGTAGAAAGTACTGGGGTCTTCCAGACCGGCTGTCCTGGTCCAGTGTTATCCTAACACAGTAAACATTAAGTTCTCCCTTCCTACTACCTAATAAAACCAGCAAACCTAAGTGAAAGCAAGTATTTTATTTAAATCTGTTGTTAAATCACAGTTTATCCAAATGAACATAATGCAACATTGTTCTTCAAAGGAAGGGCACAAATAACACGGACACAATCCAGTATCTATCAAAATACCATTTGTAAAGAAGGGGACTTGATGAGTTTCATTCTGCAGGTGAATGCGGTCCAGCAGCTAAGAGCAGAGTCAAAACCTTACAATAGTCACTTATTTCTATGTAACATGAAAAGCATTTCACTACGCTGCCTCAGAATCAAGCACACTCATCTCTCCAAACCACCATTAACAATTAGGAGGAAAGACTTAACAAGACTTCATCTGCTAGTGAAAACAACTTCCTTCCAACCTCTGCTGAACTAGAAAGAAAAATTTCACAGTAACAATGAACATTCTGTGGGATGCAAAATGCTTTTTATTTTTAGCTCACTGTGCATAATAGGAAAGTGACCAGTTTCCTAAGCTAAGCACGGGCCTAAGCTTTAGAGAATTTTTAGAGTAAGAACTGTACCTTCTCACCAGGAATGTTATTTCTTGGAAGCTGTTCTTTTCACAGATACCTGAGGCTTTTATTGAAACTTTCCAGGGCCTCACCACAGCTACACACACTGTCACATGTTGTATGATAACCAAAGGCGTGCACTATGCTGCACGTGTCTTTAAACACTAAGAAAAAGTACAATAAACAGGGTTACTGAAAATACATATAAATACATGAAGAACGACACTCCAGTTTGAGAAAGTGTTACCAACTCCATCCAGTTCCAGATCAAGAATTTAGGACCTCAAATCAGAAATATAAGATATCAAGGGAAAATAACAGGTGGTCTTGCAGAAAAGGCAATCTTAGATGGCTACAGCTCCTGATGAAGCCTCAGGATTGTTGGGGCGCTCGGACAGGAGATCAGGAGGTGGCTGTTCTCTGGCTCTCAAAGTTCTGGAACAGCGCTTTTGAGTCTCAGCAGCAGCGTTTCCCTCCATGACTTGTCTTCACATTCTGGTCTTACAAATATACAGTGGCATTCACTGCAGGAGGAAGAAACATAGTAAATAAAATCTTTTCTTCTATCATTTATTAACAGCAGGACAGCTGTGCAGTGGAACTGCAGCTGGCCAGGAACCCCACCGACAACAAAACGTAAGTCCATTGAAAAGAAAGTGGCTAAGTACAGCGGTGCGTGCCTGTCATCCCCGCACTTGGGAAGCTGAGGCAGGAAGACCAATGATTTTGAGGCCAGCCTGAACTACACACTGAGACCAAAAACAAACAAACAAAAAGACCCCAGCCATGTAAAAAAGTAAGAAGGAAATGAGGGTCCACATTATACCACGCTATCATAAAATTTCTAACTGTAGTAACATTTCCTGTCAGGCTCCTAAGCATTGGAAAATTCAAAAAATACCTTGTCAATATTCTTGGAAACCCCCTCCCAAGTACTATAAACCCAACTTCTGATACAAACCTACTTCTGGCTACTTACTATTATTCTTTTTTTTTTTTTTTTTTTTTTTTTTTCCGGGACCGGGGATCGAACTCAGGGCCCTAGTGCTCGGCGGCAAGCACTTAGCCCACTGAGCTGTACCTCCAGCCCCTATTATTCTTTTAAATCTCAACTACTCGGTGCTATGCTGAGCAAGTGCACTGCGGTTCTTATGCCCTCAGACACACACACACACACACACGCGCGCGCCCTTTTCTTTCTCCTACAGCAATCAATGAGAGGTAAAAACTAAGCCATGATTTTGATGACACCATTAAGACTAAACTGGTGTTTCAGTAAAAGGAGAAAAGGCAAACTACTCTAGACCTTTTTCTTTTTGGTCTTTTTGAGACAGGGTCTCGCTTTAAGACAGGCTGGCCTTGAGCTCACTTTGTAGCCCAGGTTGGTCTCAAACTCACAACGATCCTCCTGCCTCAGCATCTCGAGGGCTGGGATTACAGGCGTGCGCTGCCATGCCTGTCTAGATCTCTCTTCCAAACGAAAACCACTCTTCATCTGAGCTCCTGAGGGTCCTTTCTAACCAATTCCCCATCTAAAGGCGTACAAGGGAACCAGAAGAGAGGGAAGGTTACTCACAACGCCCTAGGACTCCGCTGGCTCCTCTCCCGCTTGAGATTTGATGTCCTCCTCCGACTCTCCATGCACCTTTGCTCCCTGAGCTCCTGCTTCCCCCTCCGTCAGTTTTGGTCCGTTGGTGTCTGGGGACTCTTTGGTGAAGCCTCCCAGGGCCTCGGTGTCTGCCAGGGCTGCGGCTGGGTCCTCCTCCTCGCCGTCTTTGGAGTCCAGAGGCGACGCGGCTGTTCTTTCTCCCGCCCTGGCACAGCCATCGGCGGCCCCAGGCTTTGCACCCAAGGCATCGCCCTCTGCAGGAGCTGGGAGCACCGCGACCTCCAACTGCTGCTCGTTCGCACCGGAGCCTGCCGCCTCAACAGCCAGGGGCTTTTCGGAGGCTCCGTTTACATCTCCGGCACCGTCAAGGAGCTGGGGTGGCTCAGCAGCCGGCTCAGACCCAGGCTGGGTGACCACAATCTGGGTCTCACCCTGCACAGACGCCTGCGGCCCTCCGACTCCTCCCGCAGGTTCCTCCTGGGCGCGGGCCAGCCGGTGCACGGCTGTCTGCAGCACGCTCTGCACCAGCTTACTGCTCTCAGTCTCCAGCGCCGCACTCTGGTTTTCGACCTCAGGAACATCCTCTGTGGCCGGGCTCACCCGATCTCCCCGGCAGCCAGGCCGCCCGTCTTCTTCATTGGCTGTCGGTCTTGGCAGCGCGCTTTCCTCTCCCTCCAGGCCGGAGAGCTGGTCTTTCTCAGGCGCGGCACACACCATGGCTGGTTCTGATCCTGCCCGCAGCTCCGGCCCCGCGGCTGCAGCACCGACTTCTGGCTGCAGAGTCCCAGCCTCGCCTTCTACGGGGAGCCTCCCTGCGGTCCCCGAGACCTCAGCAGTGTCTGAACTCCTGCCAGCGCTTCCTAGCAGCTCCTCCTCCACTGCTGTGGCTGGGACAGCCGCCGGGGCCTCCGGGCCCTGACCCTGCCTCTGCACACACCTCGCTTCCTCCTCCTGCTCTGGAGGGGCACAGCTTCCTCCCACGCCGCTCTCTCCCCGCTCCCCATCTGCAGGGGGGCCCGGGGCCGCATGGACCAGTTGCCGGCCGAGCCCTCCAGCTGACTTGGGCTCAGCTCTCCCTTCACTTCCTCGGGCTACCCTTGCCTCGGTTTCCTCCTCCTCTTCTGCTGCGGCTGCCCTCTGCCCCTCTTCTGGGCCCAGGCTCTTCTGCCCCTCTGCCCCTTCAGCGAAGTCACCTCTGAGGGGAACCTCAGCGGCCTTCTCCTGCCTGGCCACGCGTGCAGGCTCAGGGCGCCCTTCAGCGCCAGCTCGCTCTTCGGCCTCCCCATCGGCGAGCTGGCAGGACTCTGGCGTCACTTCAGTCTTGGATGTTAGGGCTTCAGCCTCCGCTGACAGCTCTGGACCCGTACGCTCTAGAAGTTCTTCTGGTTTTAAGTGTTCTTTACATTCTTCCTGGGATAGAAACGTAGGCAGTGCTGAAGGGCCCTCTGTCTGGGCAGGGGCTGCCTCTGCCTCTGTGACCTGTGACTGGGTACCAGATGCCACCGTGCTATGTTCCTGCCCCTCCTTGACCTCATCTTGCTGCATGGTATCCAGCGCCTCAGCATCTGCCACAGGCGTGCTTCCGTTGGTCTCGCTGTCCGTCAGGGTGTCCGCTGAGTCAGGGAGAACAGGCTGCTCGGGGGGCTGCACCCCAGCTAAGGGCTTGGGTTGGCATGTGGTTACCAGCTCCCCGGATGCTACACTCGCTGAGACCCAAGGAGCTTCCTTGGGGGCGGCCTGAGCCGTCACCTTGCCTCGTGGAAAAGGCTCAGTTCTTCTTTCTCCTAGGTTTGCTCTCACTGCAGCCTCCACATCTTCCTCCAGGCCGGGTGTTTCTGCGTCTTCCTCTGCTTCCTCCACTCTCTCCAGGGCTTTGGGCTCGGCTCTCTGCACGTCGGGCAGCTGCGACTGCTCTCGGACTTTTTCTGCAACCGCCTGTAAGACGGCCTGTGTCTGGCGCTCCTGCTCTTCCGCATCTGGCCCGCCACCTGCCACCTCCTGAACTGGGGTGGCTTCCTCTGTGCTGTCTGGGGAGTCAGTCAGCTGGGAAAAGGCCGACACCATCTCTGTAGTCTCTTCTGCAGCCGATGCTTCGGCAGCTTCTTCAGCAGTGCAGAGCACCTCTGTGGTCTCTGCGGCGGTCACAACCTCAGAAGTTAATTCCACGTCACCGGCGATCATGTCACCAGGCATACTCTGGGTGGCTGTGGCTGTTTCATCTGCGGTGACTTCACTTTCGGCCACCTCCCCACTTACTGGCGCGGCTTCATCTTGTGCTTGCTCGAGAGGCTCCGTCACAGAGGCAGATATCCAAGAAGGAGACCGTTCTTCTACACTGGCCACTGCCCTTGTCCCGTCGATGGCGGCGACCGCAGCACAGTGAGCCAAATTCTGGCCGAGCCCCGCGGACACCTCCACCGGCTGCTCAGGTGGCTCTTCACCCTGGGGGGCTTGCTGAGCTCCCATCCTCTCCCTCTCCACAGCGTCATATTCGGACAGAGGCACTACGGCTGGGACATCTGAGTCCTCTTCATTGATTTCCGCGGGGCCTGTGTCTCCTGCAGCAGCCTGTTCTGGTTTCCCATCCGCCCTTTTCTTCCGCCGCCCTGGGATAAGCTTCTTAATTGAAACCCAAGATTCTTCTCTCCCGGGTTCAACATCTGAAGCTGAATGCTCTACAGACTCTTCGTTTTTCTCTTCCTGTTTTGACTTGGGCTTTTTTCTTGGGGTCACTAACCTTTTAAATGACTCCCAGGTGGAAATGCCGTCCCCTTCGGAGGGGCTGCCCGCGGGCTCGGGGGACGAGCTCCCTGGCTCCGGCTCCTGGGTGCCAGCGAGGCCAGCATCCGTTCCAGTCCCCTTGTCTCTGGCGGCCTCCTCTGCTTTGGGGCCGTCTTCTCCCACCGTTTTTGGCCCTCCCTCCTCATCAGAAGAGGACGCTCTCCTTGCTCTTTTCTTGGATGACCCCACACAAATCAGCGCTTCCCAAGACACTGAAGTGTCCACCTTGCGCTTCGGCTCTTCTGGCTTTTGCTCTTCCCCGGTGCCTTTGACCTCTTCTTGCATTTCAGAGGCCGCGCTCTCCGTGGAGGACAAGGTGGCGCTCTTGACCTTCTCCAGCCTGTCCGCCTCGTCTTCTTTGTCACTCTCAGAAGGCCGACGAACACGCTTCTTGGGTGTCACCATCTTTTTGAAAGACGCCCAGGGAGTGACGCCGTCTCGCTTTCTCTCTCCATCGGAAGCAGCCCCTTCTTCAGCCTCGCCCTCACGCTGCCCCTCTGCGACCCCCCTCTCCAGACACGTGATCTCCTCGGGCTCCTCCGGGGACGAGGCCGAGCTCTCGCCCTTCTGCTCGTCGGCACTGTCTGGAGACTCCGCGGCACCTTGCTTATTTCCCGCCGACTCTTCCTCTCCGCCTCCGCCCCCTTCTCGTTTCCCCTTCTGTTTCTTTGCAGAGAGCTTCTTTAAGCCGGTGCTGGAGAACAGTTTCTTCAGGGGGCTCCCCTGCACCTTGACTCTGTCCTGTGATGACAGCAGGGCTGCCTCGCTCACGGCGCTCTCGGGGTGTCTGGGCAGCGCCTTCTCGTCAGGGCTCAGCTCCGAGGGCCGGCTGTGGTCTCCCCCGGAGGCGCACGGTTCTTTGGTCTTCTCCAGCACCTCGGCGAGCCCGGCCTCCCGAGCTTCCTGAGCACTGGCTCCCGGCAGCTTTTCAGGCGGCCAAGCTTCTGTTTCCCCCGTGTCAGCCTCTGGCCCCTCTGTCTTCTTTTCCTCACCGCTAACGTGGACTTCGGCTACGACTTCCTGGCGGGTTTCCACCTTCTCGTCAAACACCTCTGTTGCCAGCGGGGCACATTTCTCTGCAGAAGGGCCCTGCGTACCACTGACTTGATCTTCCAGAGGCAGCTCCACCTTCTCATAGTCGGCCGACAGCCTGGCCCCGTCCGCACCTTCCACAGGCTTCGGGGGCTGCCCCGACGCCGCGGGCTGCTCAGAGGCGGCTTCTGTCTGCTCATTTCCCTCCACGTCTGCCTTTGCTGCCTCTGGCTCCTTCTTCTCAGGGGCTTCCAGTTCGTCCTCCTTTGGCTTCCTGAAACTGGTCTTTTTTCGCCAACCAGCCCAACCTTGGGTAAAGAATTTTTTGAAGGTCGACGTGGTCTCAGTGGTGCCCGGGCTAGTGGGAGACTCTGGAGACCTGGCGGGTTCCTTCTCTAGTACTGCTTCTATCTCATCTTTGCCTTCCGCTGCCGCTTGACCAGACTGAGCGGTGAGAGCGATTTCCGTGTGGCTTTGCTGGAGCTTCAGGGTATCTTCCGCCTTCTCCATGGACTGTTTTCGCTCACCGTCTCTGGCGGCTGCGTCTCCAGCCTCCGCATGGGGCTCTCCGACGTCGTTAGCCTGGGCCTCGACGGAAGTGGGTTGTGTTATCTTTTCCAAGCTGCCTTCTGAAGAAGGAATCTGTTGGGTCATTTCAGGCGTTTCCTCCTGCTTATCCTTTGTGATGTCCTCAACAACCACAGCGCTGGCAGCCATGTCTCTGCCCAAGTCTTTCTTACTCACATCTTCGGGCTCCCTCTGTCCAACTGTTACAAAAAGGAGAGAAGAACGGAAACGTGAGTACAGTTCCCAAAACAGTTTACTTTTTAAACCGCGGCCAATACAATACCCTGCTAACGTGAGGGGCCCCAGGACGGGGCGGCGAGGCTCCTATGGTGCCTGCACATCTTCAAAACTGGGCGATGCCCGCTTGGTCCAAACGAACTATTCACTTATTTCATCTTTGTTCAGGCCTGCCTTGAGCTCACTCTGTAGCCCAGGCTGGCCTCAATCCTCCTGCCTCAGCCTCCTGAGTGCTGGGACTACAGGCGTGCGCCACCACGTCCGGCCCCAAATGAATCTTTACAGTTTTGGTTCAAAGGTACTGCTGCGCTTTTTTGTTCTCCGTTCCAGGGAAGTTAACAAACTCAACTGCCAAAATATGAATAATTACCGCACGGGGGAACCAACCAGCAGAGAGCATACTTCCCGTTGCAATGCTGGACTTACAACTGGAATCTATCAAATACCAGAGATAACTTCCGCTTCATAGGAAGCAGTGTGAGAAGAACACAAACCTAGAACACACTGTGGCGATCGCTAGCCTTACCTCCGCAGGGCCGCAGAGACCAGGGCCCTGGGAAGCCCAGGCTTGGTCATGGAGAGTACAAGGAACATTTTGTGAGACAGGTATTCTAAATCCGGTGCAGAAAGGGGAAGGAGCACGGGGCCTGCTAACCGGGCCCCTCCGTGCCGAACTTTGAGGCACAGAAGTCATGACACTGCTGAGCTAGAGCACGCTGAATTAAAAAACAGAAACGCATGTCTCAAGCGTGACACTAAAAACCAAAAGCAGGAGCGCTTCTTTATGAACAAGACAGTAACTACAGATACAATTTCACTCTGATCCTAAAGGGGATTTGCTGCAGATTTTGGAGGAAGGTGAGATGGGGTCTTGCTATGCAGCTTAGGCTGACTTTAAACTCACTATGTAGCCTATGCTGACTCTAAACCACAGCGATCCTCCTGCCTCAGCCTGCGAAGTGCTGGAATTATAGGCATGCACCACCACACCCAGCTATAGAATTTTAGATTCAGGAAATTCACAATTTATAAATATCACTTTGCTAAGTTAGGGCTGGGAGGCCCAGCTCAATAGCTGAGGGCTGGCTGGCCACCCACGCAGGAGGCCCAAAGAGAAAAACTGTATTCTGTGAGCGATCGAGAAAGTCTACGTTTATCGGGTCAGATGCCGTTGAAAAACACAGTGAGATTATCAACACATATATCGCTTAATTTAAAAAAGTAAAGAAGAAACAAAGCAGGCGCCACCTTAGTCCTGTGACCAAGCCTAACACCTGCTATAGTGAGAGGGAACCCCATCTGCCTCCTGATGGGAAGATGCGAGGGGCAGGGGGCCACACCCACAGCGCTCCTGACAAAAATGCAGCACGGCATTAACCATGAGGTAGCAGCCGGCCGATCTGCAGTGAAAGGCACTCTGCAGGACAGCTAGCCTGCTCTGCGGCATCAGGGTCACATGGGACAGAAGCCAAGTGAAACACAGCAGCACTGTCTGCAGGGGACATCTGATAGTTCGGGGAGAAGGGTGGTAAAATAGTCACACTCCCATTATGCCAAATATTTATAGACAGTAACTGTGTTTCTCTATAGGCTTGAAGTTTTACAAACCAAGCAGGTCAATGGGACTTAGTGAAGCAAGCAACTGGTAATTGTGCTAAATTGACATTTAAGGTTGAGCTTGAAAGACAGCTTACTCAGAGGCTGAGGCAGGAGAAGCCGAGGTTTGGGGCCAGCCTTGGCTAGAACCTGTCCCAAAATAAAAATTACAAAGGGCAGGGGGACATAGCTTAGTAGTAGAGTACCCCTAGGTTCAAGCCCCAGTATGGTGGGGAAGAAAAGACGAAAGTATTTAACAAGCGGAGATGCCTGCCCTGGTCCTAAATTAGATATTCATCAGGACAACTAATAAAGACTCTTGTGAGCCTTCTTGGGAGAAGCTGAGTGTGATTCAGGGTTAGGTGAGTGCTGTGGCTTCTACCTGGATGTCCCCCCAAGCCTCACATGGCCAGAGGTGAGGAGTCTGCAAGGTGGCTGTTTTGGGTGTGTGAATGGGGATTAAGAGTGTGACGCGGGGATTAAGGGTGTGGGTGGCACCACTCCAAAGGCTGGCAGCCTGGGTAAGATACAAGGGAGAGGTAGGCTTCCTGCTGCTGCTGCTGCTGCTGCTGCTGCTTACCATGCCATCACCTCCTCTGCCAGGCCACCCTGCCTGGAGGCAACGAGCTACGGACTGAACCCTCTGCAAACTGAGGTTGCAGAAAAGCTGCAATAAACCTTTCCTGCTTTACTGTGTGGGCGTCACTAAAACAGTGAGATCAATTTCTTTACTAAAATAGTAGATACTTAAATAAGAAAGTAAGTCACAAATCCCCCCCTTCCATACGATCTTTGGGTAAGCACACAACATATTTTAATTTTGTCTGTCTGAATTTTCTATACAGGACATATATTGCTTTTGTAATAAAAAGGTCAATTAAAATTGACAAAAGATCTCAATAAGCCGGGCGTGGTGGCTCACGCCTGTAATCCCAACACTCAGGAGGCTGAGGCAGGAGGATTGTTGCGAGGTCAGCCTGGGCTACATAGTGAGCTCAAGGTCAGCCTGAACTGCAGAGCCAGACAATGTCTCAAAAAAAAAGATCTCAATAAAGGTTGTACAAGGACATGAGGGAAAGTGAAGCCTTTCATATTGTTGGTGAGAATGTAAAGAACTACAACTCTTCTAGAAATCAGCGTGGCAGCTCCTCAGAAACCAGAAATGCCCTTTGACCCGGCTATCCTTCTCCTGGGTATCTTCCTGAAAGAACTAAAGTCACCTTACAACAGCGATATGTACACGCTCATGTTTACGGTAATGCAACTCACAATAGAAAGTCAAGGAAGGGATCTATGTGCCCACCAACAGTGGATAAAGAGAATGTGGTACTTAGTGGTACACAGAGGAATCCAACGCAACCATAAAGAAGGATAAATGTCAGTCATTTACCAGAAATCTTGAGATGATACTACTAAGTGAATACGCCAGTCACAAAAGGTTTAGTATCATATGTTTCCCCAGGGAGAGACCCAAAATATGGGTCTCCTAAAGAGCAAAACTGAAAGAGCCATGCGAGAAACAGGAAGACAGGCTCTGCAAAGGGAGAGAAAGGCATCTGGAGAGGACCAGGAGGGTGGAGAGGGGTGAGGAAGTAACTGTGTGTGCCCCACCTCCCAGGGGAGTGTGGTCACTGGGTACTGCAGACACACACTAAAATATTGTAAAAACACACAATGTCCCCGGGTGGCGTGGCGCACGCCTGTAATCCCAGCATTTGGGAGGCTGAGACAGGAGGATCAGCCTGGGCTACAAAGAGAGCTCAAGGTCAGCCTGAACTGCACAGCGAGACCCTGTCTCAAAAAGATTCATATCTTCAGCATGAATGAAGCTTAATTTTAACGCTGGGACCACATCAGCAACTATTTGAAACACAGACATATAGGGAACACAAATAATGTAGTCCCCCAGAACCCGTAAGTGCTTCCGATTCACATCATCCTATGACTGCAGACATGTGAGGCTACATGGTGAGACCCTGTCTCAAAGAATGGAACAAAATTACTATGAAATACACTTCGTGACTTTGAAACTTTATGAACAATAAGGAGAAACTACCACCTATATTACTAAGGCAAATATTCAGAACGAAAGATTCAGACATGTTAGGTGCCAAATAGCTTTCCCCTTTTCTCCACATTTTTATTTTTTTTTTTATTTTTTTATTTTTTTGGCGGTACTGGGGATTGAACTGAGGACCCTGCGCCTGCTAGGCAGGCGCTTATTCCACTGAGCTATATCCCCAGCCCTCTCCACATTTTTAGACGTGGTTAGATTTAACTCTTCCTATTATTTTTACAAGTAGGTATGATGTTCTGAAATCAGACGATGCTTTATGTTTCCATTGGTTCCTATTATAAATTAATGCTACGATGAGCACACTTAGTGTTAATCTAAGTGCATTTACGAACTCTTTCTGTAAGATTTCCTGCTCTGAAAGCATAGTTAGAAGCTAAATTCAACACAAGATGTGACCTTGTTATATAAAAAGGTGGATGACATCATGGGAACTACACCAGAGGAAAAAAAGCCAAATCCCAGTAATTATCTAGTACAATCTTACTTGTAAGAGATAGAAATATAAATAAAATATCCTGCCCCAAGCCTGAGATTGCAAACACTCATTCACCTCTCCGGAATTAAGAAATGCAGCTACTTTGTCAGCTGGGGGGAGAACCTGGTAGGTGTCCGTCACACCGCTTCCCCTGGCTGTGTGCCTTCATTTCCTAAATCTGGGTCTGCGGCCTGCGGCGGCGCCACAAGAGGGCTTGGCACCCGGCATGTTCACGTGTAGAGGGCCTGGGCTGGGATGCGGCGGGCCCCGTCCCTTCCTGCCCTCGCCTGGCTGCACCCGTTTTGCACGGCGAGCTGGGAAGGAAGGCGGGCGACTGCGGGGGGCGCGGCTCACCGCAGAGGCTCCTCCACCGAGGCATGGTGCCCAGCCTCTCCCCGGGGTCCCTCGGAGGGACAGGCGCGCTAGGGTCGACGCGCGCGTCACAGAGGGCCCGAACGCTTCCAGCCCACGCCACCAACGGCAGCCGCCCGCGTCGGGCCGCCAGGCACCACCTGCGAGCGTCCCGGGCCCAGACACTCCCGCCAAGGCCAGCCCTGCCACACTGCACCCAGCCACCCCCCGCGGGCGCGGCCTTCCTCCGCAGGCCGGCTCTGAATCCGCGGAGCGCGGGCCGGCCGGAGCGTGGCTCTGGCCCGGCTCTACGAGCCTGAAGTTCTTGAGTGCGAGAACTGCGGCGTCGGACCGCTCCCGGGCCAGAGCTTCGCCCGCACTCACACCGCCTCCCCGCGCGCGCTGGTCCCCTCCACACGTGGCCATTCCGGGAAAGGCAAACCCGCGCCCCGCGGGGGAGCAGCGTGGCCTTCTCTACACTACATGTAGTTCAGGGGGCGGCGGTCGTGCGCCGTGGGATTCACCCGAACCAGCTGAGGCGGCACGCGCGCGCCAAACGCTGCCAGAGCGCCGCGGGCAACCAGGAATCCTTCCGCGGGCGGGCGGGCAAGCGCACGGTCAGCGCTGGAAAGAAGCGGCCATCAACAGACACAGAGGAGCCTTGCGCGCATACGGTTAAGGGCCAGGATGCCAGTCCGAAAGGACTGCTTATGTGATCCCAGCGCTGATACACCAGACAAGGTAAAACTACGAGGACAGTGAAAAGAGCTGGGACTTTCCTGAGAATAACCCGAGAGGACAGAGTTCAAGGCAGCGAGAACTCATCGCCTCCCTACCCAAAATTCACAGGCGTACAACGGCGCTAATGGCAACGAGGACGCAGAGACGGAGTCACCCCGCGCACCGCAAGCACCAACGGGTGCAGGAGGGGAGTGCGGGGGGAGGGGGCCACAGTCAAGGCGCACACTAGAAGCAAACAGAAGGCGTGGGGTTTTTGCAAGCAAAGTCAGTTCTATACACCTTCAAAGGATAAACATTCTTTCAACTTTTTATAACATGTAAGGCAAGGACAAATGCTTCATGTTAACCCCCACACTTGGATGGGAAAATCGCTGTTTCAAGTGGACAACAATTTGAATTCTATTTTAGTGCGAAAAGTGGGGTTTACTTATGGTTACAGTCATGCTTTAAGAAAAAAGGGGGTGGGAATATAGCTCGGTGGCACAGAGCCTGCCTGGCAAACTCGAGGTCATGAGTTCGGTTTCCAGCTAAAAAGAAAAAAGTAAAAGGGGCCAAAGACACGCGGCTCACCCTTGCACCCACAGTGCCTTCCTGGCAAGCTCAAGGTTGTGAGTTCAATTCTTGGTACAAAAAAAAAAAAACTACACACACATTTTCAGTTAAAAGAGCGAGGGTGGGAACAGTGACATCACCTTATGTGATTTAAGAGGCAGCTATTAAATCCTTGCCTGACATTTATATTCTTCAGTGCCAGGCTTGGTAATCCCAGCACTTGGGAGGCTGAGGCAGTAGGATCCTTGAGTCTGAGACCAGCCTGGGCTACAAAGTGAGCTCAAGGCCAGCCTAAACTGCATAGTGAGACCCTGTCTCAAAAAGAAAAAAATTCCCCTATAATATAAACTATGTGGGGCTGGGGATATAGCTCAGTGGAATAAGCGCCTGCCTAGCAAGCGCAGGGTCCTGAGTTTGATCCCCAGTACTGCCAAAAAATATATATATATATGTATATATATATATATAAACTATGTATTTCACACTAAGGAACACACATACACGCGTGCACAGATACGCGAGAGCAGGTCCAGCTGGTGAGGAAAGTCACGTGGTGTACTGGACACACATTCTTGGACTGCTTAGCTATACTGCCCACCAGCAGGACACGCTCTCTCAAACTGCCATCCTCAGGGGAGCTCACCTGCCCACCACACTCCCCTGCAAAGGCTACTTCCTCGGTTGGCTGTCTACAGCAATAAAACAAAAATGCTAACAGGTTCCTTTTTTTCTTTTTTGCTTGTTTTCTGCAGACTAAAACTACTTGTTTTTCATTCCTGCCGATTCCAAAAGTAATCTGGCCAGGTGCGGTGGTGAATACCTGTAATCCCAGCACTTGAGAGGCTGAAGCAGGAGAATTGCCATGTGGTTCAAGGCCAGCTCAGACTACATAGTTCAGGTCAGCCCCTGCCTCAAAAATACAAACAACCCGAAAGCAGGAAAGCAGTCTACGTAAATCAGAGGAAAGACCTCAAGAACAGGAAGTTCCCTAGAGACAATCCCGAAGGCGATGCTTTTTAAAATTTATGAGTTTTCCTCTTGATAAATTATTCCAGGTCTACCATGGCCCCTCGCTTTATTTTTACAGCCCCCACTATTGGTGGATACTGTGGTCCCAACTTTCACTCCTGCCGCCACATTCAAGTGTACAAATATCCTCATGCAGATTCCCCAGTTCCTGAACAGAAGAGGGCAGTGTTGACCATCCTGGAGCTGCCGGGCCGGAGGCCTGGAAATCTGAACCAGAATTTAGGTGAGGTGCTTTCAGAAATTGTGAAGCTGAATGCCTACTGCGCCTGCGCGTAATTACCTCCGAGGTCGCGCAGGAGTATGTGAAGGCGAGCAGAGGGCACCTACAGCTCCACACAGCCCGCTGTGCTTGCTTTATGTGCACCGTCTGCGCAGTGCAGCCCGGCGCCTCAGAAGCACCAGCTCTGCCTGCAGGCGGTGAGCTGCTTCCTCATCTCTGCGCCTCGCCTGGCCTGGCCTGGCCTGTGCTTCCTCCCGCCTAAACCCACGCCCTGCCTAGGGGTGGAGACGCCCAGAGGAGCGATTAGTAGAACCCTCGTTCCCAGCAGGTTGAGTACGGTGTAGATCACCATCAGCATACAACAGGGGCGGCGTGAGGACAGGGAAAGGAGTGAGGCCACTGACCAGAGACCACAACATAATGTAGCCAGGCATGGTGGCACAGGCTGGAAGGCTGAGGCAGGAGGATCGTGCACTCAGTCCCAGCCTGGGCAACATGATTTAGTGCGACCCTGTCTCAAAATTAAAAACTAAAAACAGAGGTGGGTTTACAGCTCAGTGCGAAGGCCCTGGATTCCATCCCCAGACCGGGTGGGGGGGTGGTGGTATGAAAAGAGCAGGCTCTGGTAAGGAAGGACCACTGCTCACCGGCTGGGCTTAGCAGAGTAGAATCCATTCTTAGACCTTCCATCAACACGCTTGCTCAGGAAACCTCTCTCCCATCATTTTTGACACATCAGCTCCCTGTAGAATGGGGGGAGGAAGCAACGCCTGGCAACTGAACGGAAGAGTTCATCCAGCAGCATGTGCTCTGCCGCTGAGCCACCCCCAGCCCTCCTAGAGAACTGTCTGCGCTGGAAGTGTCCAACTAGATCAAGAGGAAAACAGAACGGTTTGATCATCGGAGCAGCACTGATATTCCTGAGCCTCTGTTGAGGTCACTGTCTTAAGAGGGCACTCAGCGGGGCACAGTGGCACATGCCTATAATCTCAGCCCCGAAGAGAGCCTGAGGCAGGATGAACCTGTTTTGAGACCCACAATACCTTGTCTCAAAACGGAACATAAAGAGAGAGCTGCGTGTGGTGGTACATCCTGTAATCCCAGCACTATGGGAGGCTGAGACAGGAGGATAGCAAACTCAAACCCAGTCTGGGCAACTCAGCAAAGCCCTGTCTCAAAAAAAGAAAAAACAAAACAAAACTGTGGTGTGTTTGTGGTGCAGACCTGTAATCCCAGGACTTGGAAGGCTGGGGCAGGAGGACTGCCACGAGTGTGAGACGCCTCCAAAACAAAACAAAGCACATATACTTGATTTCAACCCCAGTAGGGGGAGGCTGACTCCAAGTACCCATGAAGTATCAAAGACGACCAAAGCACTGGAACAGGATTGGCCAGTGTCCACTCCGTAAGGCACCGACGTTGGTCTCCTCACTGTCCCTACCAGCCAGGCTGAGGCAGACCCTAATCCTCGCTCTGTGTGTGTGTGTGTGTGTGTGTGTGCCAGGCTTTTACACTTTTACACGTCTACCTCTAGTGGAAGGAGCATCACAAGTCTCGCTTCCCAAAACACTGTTATCACAGAAGCAGTCAGCCCCCCGCCCTCCACCCTCTGCAATACGGGCTTCACAGCTGTGGAGGCAACCAGCCTCAGAACAAAAATATTTGGAGAAGGAATTGTGTCTGGACTGAACATGTACAGACTTCTCCTCATCGCCTCCCTGAACAGCACTAGTCAGCGTCTGCGTTGGGTCAGGTACTCACACTCTAGCGAGAGTGTGAGTCTGGGGAGACGCTGCAGGCCGGCTGTGCAATCAAGCGCAACAGCATGACCTGTATGGGTTTCAGCAGCTACAGGTTTGGATGTCTTGGGGGGCCCTGGAGCAGATTCCCAGTGGATACAACTACACTTGAGATCGACAGCAAAGTATAATTTGTCTTCCTGCAACGCCTATAGATTACGGAATTTTAATGTTTTCATTTAAGTTTTGCTATTAGGGTGTCAGAGGCATTTGTAGCAGAAAAATACTGCGATATTGCAGAAAGTACTGCATTCATTTTTTTCTTGGTTTAGAATAATGAGGGCTCTCTGTCCCCAGGCACATAAGGGTGGCTCCCTGGGACATCTGGAGCTGGTTAAAGCCCCTCCATCTGTAGCACTGTCCTGGAGATATTCCAGGAATTCTCTACATTCTAAACGCATCCCCTATACCCCAGCACATGCCTGGAGTTCTAAAGCTCATTAATCATGAAGCCTCCAAGAGGCAGTGTTTAGCTGAGGTTTGCGCTGGGCGCAGGAGCAGAGAGATTCTCACCATTATCCCTGGTCTGACCATCATGTGAGACACAATGACTGCCACATCCTGAGAAAGGCCTTTACCCGGGCACACTAGTTAGCGGTATGTGTTTTTGCTGTATTTTTTTTTCTTTCAGTCTCAAAGATTGAACTCAGGGCTTTTGCACTGAGCTTAATCCCAAGCAAATCTCTTCCTCTTGTTTTCTGAGACAGGGTCTCACTAAATTGCCCAGTCTGGCTCAAACTTGCAATCCTCCTGCCTCAGCCTCCCAGAGTGCCAAGATTACAAGCATGTGCCACCATGCCTGGCTATGCTGATAGCTGTGAAGCCTTGGGTAAACTACCAAGTCATGAGAAATTTACTTTCATGATATAAACTGGCACATATTAAGTACTCAGTATCTGCAGGCTTGGTGTTCGGAATAAATTACAATGTACACAAAGTGCTAAACATTTCCCAAACAGAGTCGAGCCTTGATAAGCAGTGGTTACTCAGGCAGCAGTCACCAAGGGGTCAATTTCCTCTCTTGTCTCTGATCTGCTTCCACTGATGTTTAGAAAAAGTCCCCCCTTTGAAAACTGATTTGCATAAGGAAGTACGTTATAAATAACCTAGAACATTCCAAGCTGCTGGAGGATCCCTTCTCCAGTTTCCTTTAAAGATTATCTCTCAGTATTTCTGCGCGTTTCCAAGCATTGGTATTTTCACTTATTCACAATGACAGGGATAATAAGACAGCAGCAGGAAGGTCAAAACAGGGACAAAGTGAAAAATCCCCAATTCAAGTTCTCCTAATTATACGCGGGGGGGGGGGGGGGCCGCTAATGGTTACTAGTGACAGTTTTTCCCTAGTTTCAAAATGAGAACTGGTTCCAAAGCAGCTCCTACAAAAACACCATCAGTCCTGTTAATGAAGTGTGGAGTTTACCCAACCTCCTCAAATAAAACCAAACACTCCTGAGGTGAACCACAGGGGCATTCTCCTTCCCTATTAAATGAGTGATCCCAAGCATATGACAGTCATGATGCTTAATTCATCTTTTGTGCTAGCTTTTTAAAAAAACTCTCATTGCTTTTCAAGATTCTGAACTTCAAAGAAACACTGATCAAGGGCATGTGACACATGCCTGTATCCCAACACTCAAGAGGCTGAGGCAGGAGGATCCACAAATTCAAAACCAGCCTGAACTACCTTCTCTTAAAAAAATAAAAACAAAACCACTGATCATAAATCTTCTTTACTGTAAATGAATTGGCTGGCACCTTGAGCTAGGTCTTCCAGCCTCCAAAACTTAAAATTCTCCAGCGCAAACTACTCAACAGACAAACAAGCAAACAAAAATAATCCTTATCAGGATAACTTCCCGAGCGAAATAAAGACACTGGAAGTTCTCGGTTCTTTTTCTTACTTGTCACAGTAGATTTGCAAAACTGTGCCGCATCATCCCTCTCTACATAACAAAGGTAAAATTTAGAAAGCAAGAGATCCAGTTGAAGAGGAACACGGGGAAGAATTGTCTAGCTTTTAAGGCAGTCTCTAGTTAATCTACCATTTTCTGAGATTATTCAAAACAACTGTTAAAACCCCCTCCGGCGCCCAAAACTTACTAACCTTGAATTAACTGCTTTAAAAACGAGCACCTCTTCCACAACCAACTCAGCACATGACAAACTAATCACACAGTGAATATGACACACATCACACAGTACCCAGAAGTGCCCAAGGATTAACGTCCCTCCTTCAGCCGTGAATCCCCACAAACCACACCAAGGGCAACTTTTGCCAGGGGTGGGCGTTTGTATATTTCACTCCTGAGTACCTTAATGACGGCAAACAGAGAATTTTGTTTTTCATTTTAAATAAAAAGTTTCTAAGTGTCACATTAAAATTTTACACTTGTAGAGTAGAAAACTCTAGTCGAGTTACTATGGCAATGGAAAATGACGGAAATCTCAGAGTAAACAAGATAATCTACAGAAAGTCAGATTATTTTTAGTTGTGCTAAACTTTCACAGTCCTTTAAAATTCAATGGGAGAATAAGGCTTTGCCCAAACAGTTAAACTGAGAACTGTCTCTAGAGTCCTAGAAATGCTATACTGGCGCTTTTAAGCATTTCAGCAGCAATGATTCCAAATATTTAAACAACAACTGTGCTTACCAATTGGAATTAGCAAATGGAGTTACATTTTCTTGGCGAAAGGGAGGAAGAAACAGGAAAACACGCAGGTTCCTAAGGAAAACAGGCTTACACTTGCTTATCAGCCACCAAGTTAAAAGACCTAAAGAATGATGTAGGTAACTTACTGGCTAAAAAGTATGTATGAAATTTTGTAATCCAGGCTGGGCATGTTGGCAAACGCCTGTAACCTCAGCCCTTTGGAGTCTGAGGCAGGAGGATCACTATGAGTTCGAGGCCAGCCTAGGCTACATAGTGAGACCTTGTCTTCAAAAAAACAAAACACAACAAACAAAAAATTATAATTCAAGCAGCCAAATCCCTAGGAAAACAAGCTGGAGAAAAACACATCTTTAAATAATGCCTAGGGCCACGGTATAGCTCAGCAGCACAGTGGCTGCCTGACAAGGAGAAGATCCTGAGTTCAATTCCTGATTTCAATCAATCAGCAAGCCAGCGAAAATGGTATTGCCTGCTAGCCATCACTTTTTTCCCCGTTACTGAAGATTAAACTCAGGGAGGACTGCATACTGTGCTACACCTCCAGTCCTTTCCCTAACTTTGGGGACAGATTCTAGCTAAGCCATTAAGCTGCCCAGGCTGGATGGGAAACTGCAAATCCTCCTGCTTCATCCTGTCAGAGTCTGGGATTTACAGCAGCCACCAATTTTATAGTATATGTGGATATCTCAGTACCACACTAAGAGCTGAGGCTGTGGCTCAGCAGCAGAGCACTTACCTGGCCGGTGCTAGGCCTTGGGTTCCACCCCCAGCACGATTAATTGATCAGTTAATTAACATAGCACCACTGACCCCAGAGCTAAGCACACCTTCATGGGAGGTCCTAACAAACCAGCCAAATGCCAAGAGCCCTCAACTTCTCAGAAGTAAGAACTTACTTTCTTATGGCTCTAGCAGAAAGGAACTTTATACAAGGTGTTCTCGGATTCACACAAATCTGGTATTTCCCCATTCGGTTCCCCGCCTCCCGCCCCCGGCCTTCCCAAGGGGGAAAGGCTGCACGCTGCGAAGTAAGCCCCTGCAGTGGTCCGTGGAGACTCTTTCTCTCTCCTCTGGACCTCAGCACTCAAGGGTCCTGGTTAGGTCGGGCTTTGGCAAAGCAGAGCCCCGGGTGCGTGTGCGTCCCGCGGGCCCGGAGCTGCCCCTCCGAGGGCAGAGGCAGAAAGGCGGTGCCTTACCCCGGACCGGCAGCGTCCCCAGCATTTCCGCGAGCGGCTCGGAAGGATCGGGCCGGCCCTCCCTCCTCTGGCGGAGACTGCACCCTCGCCTGCTCGGTGCAGCCCCAGGGCTCGGTGGGCTCAGGAAGGGCGCCGCGCAGCCGCTCCGGACGCAGCGCGAGCGCGCGGGGAGGCGCCGCCTGTTATAGGGGACCCCGCCCGCCGCCGTCCCGCCCCCGGCCCGCGCACCTCTCTCCACTGGCCCTTGGAGGTCCCTCCCGGCCAGGACCGGGCAGCATCTGCTCCAAACGACCTCGCCCCTGGCAAGTCGCTGAGCTCTGCGGCTCCTCTGGCGATGGCGAGAGGAAGCAATGCGCAGAGGCAACTTTCCTCCAGGGTATCGGTTTGTGTGAGGGGGAAGCTCCCTGAAACACCGAGGTTCCCTGGGACACCGAGGTCTTCCGTATCACCATTGGTCAATGGCACACCGACCTGGGCTCCTGTTTGCTGACTTCTCGGGGAAGTGATACTACAGAGCAAAAATTTCTTCGACGCAGGGAACCTTTCAAAAGTAGAATTACTTCAGCAGGAGGGATGTTGTGGTGGAAGTCAGCTGAACATTTAGATCAAGCAATGAATGCCGTGGCCCAACAGAGAGGCACTGTCACACCTCGAGTGTACAGGCCTAAACAGAGGACGCAATCAAAACCTGTACTTAAAATTCACAAGTTCTAGTGGGCTGGGGCTCTAGGGCGGGGACAGAGTGCTTACAGAGCATGGATGAGGCCCTGGGTTTGAGTCCTAGCACCACACAATTAATTAAGTAAAATATTGAAACCAGGTCACACATAGTAGTGCACACCTGTAATCCCAGCACTCGGAAGGCTGAGGCCAGAGGATCGCTTCAAGGCCAGCCTGCACTATGTAGTGAGACCTGGTCTCAAAAACAAAAAAAAGAAAAGAAATCTAGCCAGATGCCATGGCACACAGGATCTGCAGTTAAAGGCCAACCTCGGCAATGTATTGAAACCCTGTCTCCAAAGGAAAAGGGGGAGGAACAGGGCTGGGATGTAGCAGCGGAGTGCTTGCCTGACTTGTGTGAGGTACTGCATTCAATTCCTGTCACCATGCAGAGACAGCCCTAGAATTATTTTCCACGGAAGCTTCACCTTCATTCTACACAGAGACAGAAGTGGTGAGTGAATCCGTGTGCTCTCAAAATCTGAACATAGTTTTGCTGGGTGTGGTGGAGCAGTGCTGTAATCCCAGCGCTCAGGAGGCTGAGGCAGGAGGATCATTGCGAGCCCGAGGCCAGCCTGAACTACATAGTGAGAAGACCCTGTCTCAAAACAAAGCAAAACAAAACCAAACCTGAAAAGGGTTCAGTTCTGTTAGGGCAGTTCCATTCAATCCTCTGGTTTCCTCCTCTATGCCCTGCTAGTCTTACCCGATCGCCCCTGGCCCTTTCCCTAAGCAAAAAGAAAGGTTTTACTGTTTTCTTTTTAGACCCTGAAGACCTTGTTCATGACTGCTCGAGCCAAGGGGCACAGCAATGATGAAATAAAGCAGCAAAAGCCCAGACCAGCTAGCAGGCGAGGCACGCAGTTGCTCCTTCTGGCCACCAGGAAGCGCTATGCACCACATTCAGACCCAGTGTGCAAAGCGGAGGCAGCCTCCTTGCTGGTAATCAGAACTAGTTAAAAAACTCCGCTTTGGCCCAGCCAAATACTACCGGGCTAGTCTTTTATAGCAGCAAACACCAGGCTCGCTGTAAGTCTGTGTTGACTTAGGGAGTGATGGGCCTTTGTCCCAATTTCCAGATGAAGCCACTTAGCAGTTTCCTGACCTTTCATCATCCCAGCGGGGTGTTAACTTTAGTTCACAAATTGCTTCAATTACATTAGAGTCTGCTGCTTGTCACAGGAGGCTGGATTAATTGTCCCTCTAGAGGTCCTGCAGGTAAGGGTGAGGTGTCTTGCCCATTTCTTTCCTCTGAACCTCAGCACTAAAGGGTCCTGGCTACCAAGGCAGCATTAGTGGGCTACATTATATGAGCCCCTTTCCTAGGGGACCAGAAGTCTCTGGTCTATATTACTTCTCAGCACCCACAGTTGTGGCCAGCACATGGCCAGAGTTTGTGCTCCTCCTGAAAACACCCAGTTCAGCTTCTGGGGGCTTCTGGGGGTGCTGACCCTGTGAGGCTGTGTCACCAGCAACTTCGCCCTCTGGGCCCTAATTCTAGAGGCAGCTATTCCACTTAAGTGGAGGGAAACATTTCACTGTTACAATTTTAGGGCCGGGCGTGGTGGCCTACGCCTGTAAGCCCAGCACTCTGGAGGCTGAGGCAGGAGGATCGTTGAGAACTGGAGGCCAGCCTGGGCTACAAAGTGAGCTCAAGGCCAGTTGGAACTGCATAGTAAGACCCTGTCTCAAAAAGACCAAAACAAAGAAAAAAAAGAAGAATTTTAAGACCCACCCCCAAGAAGAAATCACGCAAAGAGGATAAATGCTTTTCGATTTTGGCACCAGGACTTTTTTTTTCTTCTCTTTATAGCATTGGTGACGACATGCATCTCTGATTTGAGATTCTGCAAGGGGCAGTTAAAAGCACAAGTCAGAGCAATACAGACCGTGTGGCAAGTTGTCAACTTCTCAGCAGAGAGCCCTGCTTTCTTCTCCACCTTCGACAGTAACCCAGGCCAGGCAGCTGGTGGGGCTGCCCAGTGACCCCTCTGTGCATGCAGCTCCACAGAAAGCCATCCATCAGGGTCAACTCGGAAGGGAAGCGCAGATGTGAGGTCAGCACTCGAGGCAGGCAACTTTCCTCCTGAACACTCGCATGCTGTGTTTTTGTTAAACCAGAGGGAGACATCACCACCAAAAGCAAAAATCAGAGAAAAACAGCTTTGCTATATTGTCAGTAGGTGGGTGGTAGAGAAAAAATTGTTTCCCCAAATCTGCATGGCTCTTGGCCCCTATTTGTTGTGCTAAATATGCTGGGGCACAACCAGATCTTGTCCCTGGCCTTAGGAAGCTCAGTCTTAAATGGGAGACACACCCAAGGTAAGGTGGAGAGCTGGGGGCAGCATTCCCACGCTAGCTCCTGAGGGATGGGGCGCCCTGGGCTCCCGGGCAGGCCATGCACCAAGATGGGACAGCATGGACAACCGCAGTGGGCACTGCCTCTGGGGCTGCCCGGTGTGTGCTGCACTGTCACCCTCAGAGCCAACCTGGCTACCAGGGGAGGAGACGGGGCAGGACAGTAACAAAATGGGACTAGAAACACCCACCCGGGAAGGCTCTGCATGGCATCTTAAGAACTTTGCAAGAAAGAGCCCAATTTTTAAAATGGTAAGAGTGAGTACGGGAGGTATTTCTTTGTGGAAGATAAACAAATGGCCAGTGACAACAAGAAGAGATAACCTTATCTGCCTTTAGGAAAATGCAAGTCTAAACCACTTTACATCCAGTGGAATGGGCCAGGCGTGGGAGCGCATGCCTATTAATCCCAGTACTTGGGAGGCTGAGGCAGGAGGATCCTTGCAAGTTTGAGACCAGCCTGCGCTACAAAGTGAGCTCAAGCCCAGCCTGAACTGCACAGCAGGACCTTGTCTCAAAAGAACCAAAAAAAAAAAAAAAAAAAATCACTGAGATGATGATAATTTAAAAGACAATAATCAAAAAGGTGCACACGCCTGTAATCCCAGAACTCTTAAAAGGCTGAGGCAAAAAGATCACAAACTCAAGTGCAATCTGAATTTGACCCTGTCTAAAAGTAAAGTCTGGCAATGTAGCTCAGTGAGAAAGCTATGGGCTCAAACCCCAGCACCACCAAAAAGCAACGATAAGTAGAACAGGAAGAAGAGTGATGACAAGGCACGGGGAAGTCTTCAGAACTCGCACACGGACTGTTACACAGCGCAGCTGCGGGTGTTTCCCCAGGACGGGACCCTCGGTGTGTACGCAGGAGATGTGCAGCACACGTCCGCACGGACACGCACCTGAGCGTGCGCGCTGCCCTCACGCACAGACAAAGGTGGAAGCTGCCCAGACACGCGTCAGCAGCCAGGAGGACAGGTGTGCGATGCGAGGGAACGTGGGTGAGAGGGACAAGGTGCTGCTGTGGGGAGTGACCCAGGTGACCACTGCAAAGCGTCAAGGGAAAGACACTAGTCACAAACGAGCACATCCTGCCTACAGCCGTTTATTTATGTAGATGAACAGTTCCCTAGGCCTGGCATGCTGGAGAGAGGAAGTGATAGCTGGTGGGCACAGGGGGTGTGTGTGCGTGTGTGTGTGTGCGTGTGCGTGCGTGCGTGCGTGCGTGCGTGTGTGTGTGTGTGTGTCAGGAGATTGAACCCAGGGCCACGTGCTTGCGAGCTAAGCATGCCACCACTAACCCACACCATCAGCCTTTTAGAAAAGATTCTGATAGGCTGTCCAGGCTGGCCCCGAACTCACGGAGCGACTAGAACACCAGAGATGTGTGCACACCACCAGTAGCTGGGGTTCTTCATGAGATCTGCCAAATGTTCCAAAAATTGACGGCGCTGATGGTGTACAGCTCTGAGCATACACTAAAAACCACGAAATCGTATCCAGCCGGCACTCTTTGCCAGTGGAAGAGGCTGATCCTGAGGATTGCTAAGGCCTTTGGCACTGAGCTATGTTCCCAACTCATTTTTACTTTTCCTTTTGAAGTAGAGTCTTGCTAAGTCTCCAAATTGCCCAGGCTGGGCTCAAACCTGTGATTTGCCTGCCTCAGCCTCCTAAAGGGCTGGAACTCCTGGTAGTTGCCACAAAATTCAAGTTTCAAAAAGACTTTTTTTAAAAAAAAAACTGCTTCTGTACTGAACATGCACATCCTTCCTTGTCCAAAATCCATACAGTATAGCAACGATTACGCAGCACTGACACTGTATTCGATATTACAGGAAATCAAGAGATGATTCACAATACGTGGAGGTGGATATGTATAGATCATATGCAATTCCTAACCCCTTTTCTTAAGGGATTTGACAGATTTCAGAATCCCTGGGGGATTTCCATCATTATCAGATGCCAGGAGACAGCCAGACCATGTGACTGTACCCCATAAAGTATCAAAAGCCTCACACATTAGGACACAGAATGGTGGCTGCCGGGTTTGCAGGGAGGCTGCTGCTCCTGGTCCTTAAGGAGAACGGAGTTTCGATTTTGCAAGCTCACCAGAGCTGCAGAGATGGGTTGCACCACAACGTGAGTGTAGCGAATGCCACTGAACTGTGCGCTTAAATGTGATTAAAATTGTAAATTTTACCACAGTAGAAAGAAAAGGATGCAGCTCAAGAAAACTGCAGTGAGGGAAAGTGGCACAAGCAGAAAGGGACAAGGCAAACTCCTCCCCGATGTCACAGATCCTGCAACACTGCTCCCAGCCGGCCACCGGGCAGTCAGTCCCCGCAGGGTTAGGGTTAGCACTGCCCTCCATCCTCCCAGGACCCCCTCCCTGGGCCTGGTATTCAGAAGCAGGGCTCTGGGGCCAGCGCTGGGGTCTCCCAGGGCACAGGGACCTCAGCGAATGTACGACTGAATGTCTTTGACCTTCAGCTTGGGGCAGGGCCGTCTGGGGACTTCTTGGGACAGCCTACTCATGGTGCAGAGTTCCATCTGCAGATCCTGAGTGTCCCCAGATTTTAGATGGGTCACCTGCCCAGAATATGAACTGTACCACATTCAGGCCCTCTTAGTTTGTGTATTTTTTTTGCTTTGTATTTTGAGACAGGGTTTCACTGCGTAGTGCAGGCTGGCCTGGGACTCACACGGATCCTCCTGTCTCTGAGTCCTGGGGAGTTACAGTCAGGCATGCGCCACCATGCCCCGGCATTGCTTAAGCATTCAATTCAAACATGGAGCCAGCAGACTAGAAAGACAGGACTCCCACACCATGCCTCAGCCTCCCGCCTCAGTCTTAATTTGTCTGCCCTGTTTTCTTTTCAACCTGGCACCGGTCGGCAGACACGGAATCAAACCCAGCAGCCCGGAAAAGGACAGACTCGCTCTTTACCACAGGAGGCCGTACCGGCATTACCCCCTTAGCGCGCTCCAGGATGACCACAGCTGAATTAAATAAAAGCTGCTCTCCCTGGGACAGGCCGGGGAAGAGGACAGCCAGTGGCCACGGAGGTGCAGCTAGAGGGGGTAGGAGTCTAGTGCTACATCCTACTGGACAGCAGGGCGCCATGTTCAAGGTCGACTTCCACTAACTGCAGTATTTAAAGCAGCTGGCAGAAGTCTGAGGTGATGAACATGTCAGCTATTGCCACCCAATCACCGCTGCTGTCACGTGTGCCCTGTCAATGCACGCACTTACGATGTATCCGTGAGAAAGAAAGAATTCTCGAAATCGCTGCAGGCGGGCTCACTGAAAGAAGACATCACACACACACGCACACTTTTGAGGCCGAGCTAGGAAGGTTGTGAGTCTGAAGCCAGACCAGACTACATAGCAAAAGCTCATCTTACAAAAAAACAAAACCACCACTCGAGTAATAGGAGAGGTGGAAAATAAATGCTGTGCTCTTTCTGACCTCATCGAGCCCATGCATTTTCTGGCTTGATTCTATTTCTATGAAGCATCAAGTTGGAGATAAAGATTTATGAATGACATTCAGGTTTACCCCCTGGGACATACAACATTAATAAACAACCCACATATCCCAATAGTGGAGAAACAGCAATGCACCTCTTTGATGGAGTATTTGGCAAAACTGGGACTTTTGAAGCAGTTAACAAGGAAAATGTCCACATTCACACACATGCCTGCACCTCTTCATTTGGAAGAAAATATAAGTGGCATATTTAATATAACCCCAACTTTGCTTTTTAAAATGACTTCTGCCTACACATGTGAGGCTCAGGCAAAAAGCCCAGAAAGACAAACCAAGAGTGGAATTAGGAGCATCTTCCATATCAGGATTTGTCTAGTTTCCAGATAGTCTCCAGCCTGCCTTTGTCACTTTTATAACTGGAAGCCAAACACCTAGCTGTGGGTGGTACGATCCTGTGTCAGAAATGGAGATGGAGCCCAGCACTTGGGAGGCTAAGGCAGGGGGATCACTGCAAGTTTCTTAAGCAAACAGACACAGCCGAGGGACCCCCCCAGGAAGAACTGGGTGGCAGTTATGTAGCGGGTTCCTCCCCCCACCCTCCCCCACAGGCTCCCAGGGGACTAGAAGTCAGACAAGTACCCTCCAGGAGGTGGAAAAGAAGGTTTGTTTGCTTTTAGACAGGGTCTCACTATGCAGTACAGGGTGGCCTTGAACTCACTTTGTAGCCCAGGTTCACCTCTAACTCGTTGTGATCCTCCTGCCTCAGCCTGAATGCTGGGATCACACCTGGCCAGAAGACTTCCTGAGTGACCCGTCTGAGAAGACAGATGCTGCCATCATGCTGGATCATCCTGCAGGGATGGCCACCAGGGCTTGGCCTTCCAGGGGACACAGTAGTTGATTACGAAATACAAGAGACTGGCCCCTAAATCAGACATGTAAACCAGGCGTGGTGGCGCATACCTGTAATCCCAGCACTCCCAAGGCTAAGGCAGCAGGATCAAGGCCAGGCTGGGTTTCAAAGCGAGCTCAAGGCCAGCCTGAACTGCTATCGTGACCCTGCCCCCCGCACAAGACGTGTAATGAAGATATCTGATGCGAAAGATGAAAAAGCGACTTGTAAAAGATACAGGCTACGTACAGAAATAAACATTTACACATAAAATTCCGGGGCTGGGAGCGGAGCTCGGGGGAGACTCCACAGCAAGCACGGCCAGGCCCCAGGCGAGACCCCGGCATGCACACTGCCACACAACCGTGTTCCTCCAGCACCACACACCGTGCACTGAAGCCAGATCCACGCTGACACACACAGCTCCCCAAAGGAAGATTTGTGCTCCCCGCAGCGGCCGGTGTAACGACAGCGCCAGTAAAATCAGAACACAGGGGCGGCCACCCCGGGCAAAACTAAGATACCATCGAGAAAAAATAAGACTGAAAAAAGACCAGTTCTTAGAAATCAAAAATAGAGCAACAAAATGAAATCTAGATGGAGAGTATTTTTTTTCCAGAGAACAGCCAAATACAAAGGAAGGAAACGAGGACGGGGAGAAACCCCTCCACAGGGGAAAGGCCTACAGCCGGAGTGCAGCACTTCCAGAAGAGACAGAGGCAAGTGAGGCGATGATTTCCTAGAAATGACGGGCAGGGGTATCCGCACGGGAAGGGCCCCTGAGCACCCTGCTTGCCGCCGGAGAGGCGTTCCCACGGAGGCCGCAGCTCTCAGCCTGGGGGAGGCACAGAGCCTTGTCCGTCAGGTGACGCTGACGGAATCCAATGTCTGGACGCACACAGCAGGAATTCATCAGCAAGGGAAGGGCTGAGGGCCAGGATCTTGACAAGCACGAGGGCAGGCAACGTCATACTTCTCTGAAAGGCTTCTTCCGTCTGCGTCCTCCTGGGCAGCTCCAGAAAGCTCCATCAAGCTGGCCTTTCGTTAGGCCACTCGTCTCTTTCCTGAGGGTTCCACACCCAGTCATCTCCCCAAAGTGGTCCCCTTGGGGAGTATGTTTCAATGTTTGCATCTGGGGGGCTGGGGGCGCAAGAGGGGGGCTCTCCCGGGGGCCACTTAGGGGCAAACCCTGGCTCTGCTACGAGTTCGTTGTGCCAAAGCCCATGAATCTTCCGCTTTCTTTGCACCTAACGGTTATTTAGAAGGGGGGATTCCTGCTGGTCCCAGGCCTAGAAACACACACCAACATGTCTCAGGGGTTTGGTCACCGTCCTCGGCTATAGCTAAGATGACTATTCTACAGCCAGCCCCCAACTCCCAGGTCACGCCTCACTTCTGATCAATTCACCCAGCACACAGCACCCTGGAAAAAGCTAAGAGATATCCCCATGTTTGAAAGGCAGAAAAAGAAAGTGTTCAACACTGCAAATGCAGAAAGTGAAACCCAGCCACGCCTGGCCAGGCTCCAACAGGCACATTCCTACTGGGGAAGTATTTCAGGCCTGGCACTTTGTGTGTGTGTGAGGCGGCTTATTTTCTCTGGAGATGTTTTGCCTAGAGAGGAAAAGGTGAAAGGGAAAACGCAATCAATGTTTTCAAATACTCAGAGGGCTGCCACGCGGGGAGGGGAGGGAGCTTGTTCCATGTCACTCCAGAAAGCAGTCGGGACAGAGGGCAGCAGACCGGGAGCCGAATCTTCCCTCCAGGGTAAACCGCCTCCTCTTCCGGGCAAAGCTCCCCGGGCCCTCGGTACACAGCAGAAGCGCCTCCAGCTCTGCCGGGCCTGGCTTCACTGTCCGCCAAGTTCCGCCTCCTGGGCTTCCCAGTCTCAACTCCAACTTCCCAGGGGGACAATCAGGCCGGTGCTCCGGGCTCGGTTGAGCCCCGAGGCGAGGTCCTGAACCCCAGTACCTCAGCATCCAGCTGGGTTCAGAGAAAGGGCTTTTAAGCAGCAGTTTACAAATGAGGTCGATTAGGGTGGGCCCTCGTCCAGCCTGAGCCGGACACACAGACACTGTGGTGGATGTCAGGGCGCAGGGAGGAGACGGCCACTTGCACGCCGAGCAGAGTCCTCAGGAGGTATGGGGCCCTCTGATATTGCCCCCTCCTGCCTCTCTGGCCAACAGTTGGCTATGGCAGCCTTGGCAAACTGATAGAGTTTTGCAGTGTTCTAAACACTGTAAGTCACATTAAGACACATTAAAGCAAACCGGTCATTCATTAAATCCAGCACGCAGCCCATTTTCCCCAGGAACAGCCAACGCGTACACCACCAGGAGCTGTGGGTGCCAGGCCTGCTGTCACTCTGTGCTACGTGTGACGGAGACACAGAAGAACTGGAAGAAACTCCAAGTGTGGTCACTGATAGACTAAAATGTGAAATCTTAAGCCCAGAGAACACATCTTCGAGCATCACTTTATATTGTACAGGGACACTGGGCTCTAGACCTTTATCATGGGCAGAAGTATGTGGAGGTTCACATAGGAGGTAAACTTGAAGCCGCCTCACTAACTTGGAACACAAGTCAAATCCTGGGAAACACCAATAGGGCTTTCATTACATAAATAAACCGGCCACGCATTCTGAAGCTTTGTGTCTCCTCCGAGTTCCTGAGTCGGAGCCCATCTCCAGGTTGGGGATGTGAAATCTGAAGTGATCCAGCCCCCAGAAAAGCCCTCAGCTACGTGGAAGACAACAACACGCAATAGAACGACCATTGTTGATTTCCTATCATCTTGTCTTGAAATTCTTTATCATTTTTAATGTTCTTTATTCTCTTTAAAATAAAAAAAATTAATTAAAAAAAAAAAAGAATGGCATGAGCGCCTTTCTAAAAGAAGCTGGAGACCTGTCAGCTTCCTTCGCCTCAGACCCCCGGGGACACAGAAAAGGCGCCCACCCCAGCAAGCCGGTCCTCCCCGCATGCGGATTCTGGCGCGCCTTGCTCTTGGCCTTCCGTGCCTCCAGAAAGGTTCCCGCGTTTATAAATTCCACAGTCTAACGTAGTTTTTTGCAGCAGCCGGATGAAATCGGCCAATAGCTAAAACAGCCCTGTTTTCACTAAGGCTTAATCACTCACTACTGAACATCTCTTCTTCCTGCAGCCCTTCAAAGGCCAGGGCTGACCTTAGCGTGGCCCTCTGATGAAGCCATGGTCTGACCACTGCTGCGGCTTGGAAGCTAGGGTTCCCCGTAGGTCCACACTGAAGGCCTGGTCCTCAGGATGCTCTGGGAAGCCCTGGAGACAAGCCCCTGAGGGACGGGGGACCCCACCCTCCAACACATTCCTTCCCTGCCTCATGGCCACAGACAGCAGCAGTTTGCTCTGCTGCGTGCCATCCCTGCACACAAGGGACCCGAGGCAATGGGTCCATCCATCCTTGGACAGGAATTTCTAAAAGCATGAGCCCAAACAACCCTTTTGCATGAGTTAATGACCTCAGGTGTTTTGTTACAGTGGCAGAAATCTGACCACCAACCGCACTCACCTCCACTTCCACTCAGTGACAGTGCCAGGAACAGCACAGCACGGTCCCTGCCGGAGGGTAGGTCGAGTCCCTCAGCTCTGCAGAGCTAGGCACACCACATCTGTCAGACAGCTGGCCCAAGGACCAGCAGTTCCAACTCATCTTTCACACCAACGTCCACAGGCACGTCAACCCTTGCGCCACATTTAGAAAGACGCTGATTTTACTCACACGTAAATCACTACTGAGATACTCTTGAATAAAGTGTCCACTTCTGAACATTTTGTTCAGTGAAATTCAGACTTCAAACTTAGAATGCTGCCTTGCAAACGAAAAAAAGTATTTTTGTGCAAAAGCTTAATGGTACCCTCCTGCCAACGTTGCTCGGGTGGCTTCAGGAGCTGATCCCCTTCATCATTTTTAGTGCCCATAACTGGGAATATTGATAGGAGTCAAAGAGTTTCAGAGGTGCATGGGGAAGCTCACTTTACAGATGAGGAGCTCTCCCCGTAAGGTACAGGGCTGTATTCAAATGAAGGTCACAGAAAAAACTGCGTCAGCAGCCACACCTGCCTTTTAGTCCCATGAAATGAAGCAAGTTAGAAAGACGGAGGATGAATCTAAGTCTAACAACTATCCTTCCTCCCACCAGACACATTTTTTTGTTAAGGTAGATGTGAGGGAAGGTTCGCTGCACTGTCAGACCTAAATGTAGCTCAGAAAAGGTCTTCACCTTGGCTGCTGGTGAACACAAAATAAATCCATAATTATTTCCAGGTGGAAGCAGTACATGAGTAGTAGCAGGAATTTTCCCATGACATTAAGTCATCTCAGAGTCCCCCATGCTAGGAATATGGCTACAGGGCCAAGGAATTCATCATAACCAGCTCCCGGCAATTGCACTCCAGGGCACTTTCCGCCCAGATTCAAGGCCCATTGTGTGTATGTATGTGTTCTGTCTAGTTTTCAGAACAGTAGAGAACAGGATACTACTTGAGAAAAGGTGCACAATAATAATTATATTGCTGGGTGTGGTGGCACATACCTGTAATCCCAGCACTCGGGAGGCTGAGGCAGGAGGATTGTTTGAGGCCAGCCTGTGGTACAAAGTGAGCTGAAGGCCAGCCTGAACTGTATAATGAGATCCTCATCTCAAAAGGACATAAAAATTTTTTAAAACTTTTCTTTAAAATACCAGCCTGTGTTGAGAGGGCCCTCTCTGTCTAAGGAGCACTCCTGTTTGATAGTATTACTGGGAATGTTCATCACCGCAGATCAAGGTCAGGTTTCAGGTTTCCAGGCAACACCCGGGTGCCCACAGTAAGCACCTGTGAGGTCCCAGGCAGCACCCTGAAGGACATCTGGCTGTGTTACTGCCCAGGCCACGAAGGCGAGAGAGCGTGCACGAGCTACAAACCTGTGGTATTTAACTACGCTGGAAATGAACAAACATAACATTAACAGCCAACAAATGCTCCTTACCCATGACAGAAATTATTGCAAACTCTCACTCGAAACTGTCTTCATTTATTCAAGTCTTTGTTGAGGGCATGTTAGATTCTAGATACTGTTCGAGGCCAAGAGGATTCAAAGAAACAAAACACCTCCTCCTTATTCCTCAACGTTTCCCCACTGCTCACCCCAGCTCCCACCACCTCTGCCCTCCTGAGTCCTCCCTTCTAAGGGGCTGCAGTGCGAGACAGACATTGATCGCCAGATGGTATGAGGGAGAGTAAGGGCAGAATGAAGGGTAGCAACAGGGTGGATACCACGACTAACTATGTTCAAAGTGAGGCAGAAAAGGAACCAAACCATGAACACATTTCCTCTGAGTACCCAAAGGAGCTTTCCACAGAGAAACAACTGTGTGGAGTGGCTCTTCTCTTGAGGCCCGTTGCAGGTCTCAGAACACTCACCATCCAGATAAAGCTATTAGACATTTAAAGCAAGGAAGAATGACTTCTAACTCGGAATGGATTTTCCGTAAGGTAACGCAATCCGCAGGGAGGGCTGTGATTGCTTGGCAGTCGCCTTACGTGCTCTCCATATCCGTCCTCTCCATATCCGAAGGGACTGTGCACCAGGAAACAGGAGGCTCAAATTTAATCAAAGCGAAGACAGCAACATCAGGCACCATTAGAAAAATGAAATTCCCCGCAGTGCTGCAACCTGAACTACTGGCTAACGGTGCAAGGATGCTGCCGTTTGTGTGTAACCAGAGGGTGCCGTCTGGCGGTGCAAGAGGATTTCTGGGAAATAGGAGGGATGCACCCTCTGAAAGTCTTCCTCTTTAAGCACTCACAGTGGGGTTGGTTTCTAAGGCTGAGGGATGGGCAGGTATAACAGGGATGACTTTAACTGCCCCCTGTTCACCATCATCTGAGCAGGGTCACAAAATCTGCGTCAGCTGGGTGATTCTTTCTCTCTCTCTCTCTCTCTCTCTTTTTTTTTTTTTTTTTTTGTCTTTTTGAGACACGGTCTTGCTATATAGTTCCAGCCAGGCTTGAGCTCACTTTGTAGCCCAGGCTGGCCTCAAACTTGCAGAGATCCTTCTGCCTCAGCCTCCTGAGTGCTGGGATTACAAGCCTGCACCACCACGCCCAGCCAATTCTTTCAAACTAGATGGGTTCCAGAGTGGCACTGCTCTTGCTGCTGCAGTCAGTGCCGGCCACTCTGGGAATGCGATAGTGTAACAAACACGCACATGTGAGCAAAACGTACACCAGGGAGAGAAAACCACTGTTTGGCTGCTCATACACAATCAAAATCAACAGTGAAAACCTAATGTTCACCTGCTTTGCAGGGTTTGCTCTTTATATAGTTTAAGAGAGATGAACCTCAAAGAGAAAGCAGGACTCTTGAGCTCTGTCGTACAGCCCTCGCCCAGCATGTACAAGGTCCTGGGTTCCACCCCCAGCACCACACAGACCAAGTAAACAACAATGCAAAAATAACTGCTTTCTACCATTACACTCAAATGCATTAAGACCTGAGACACCTACTTGACTGCTCACATCTAGCAATGAGTTCTATAGGCCTTGTTTGTTTGATTTAGTAAAGAGTTTTCCTCACTTGTTTCAGGATGGCCTCAAACTCAGGGCAATCCTCCTGCCTCAGCCTTCTGAAAGCTGGGACTACAGGTGTGCCCCACCATGCTCAGCTTAAAAACTTTTTAGAATTAAAATTGCCTCTAGACCAAGATATATGTGAAAGTCATTCTTGTCAGGTGTTTTAGTTTACAGAAAACCACACAAGTCAAAGACTGTAGGACAACTGATAACAGCTTTAGAGGGCAGGGACTTTTTTTTGGTTTTTTTGAAAACAAAGAGAATCTTTTCAGTGAAAGCACACTTACCCTAAAGTAAGCGCAGCGGAGCAGGACCTGTGGGCTGGCTTGAGCAAACTTCCCAGTCGGGGGCAATGCGGCCAGGCTATACTTCTCCACAAAGTTTTAAGAAGGTGCTACACCGATAGGCTCCCAACAAGGGCATGGGAGGAAGGGACTGAGTCTCCAAACTGCAACAATTGCTCAGAGTTCTTTTTCCCCCAGTTTTAACAGTGTGTGTCCCCCATCTGACTGCACATGCTCTTCCAGAAGACTCCCGGGTTCCATCATCACCAGGCCCTGCCCCACTCTATACATCCCTGACCCGAATCTTCAGGTGTGGAGAAGGGCATTCTTTAGTTAATCTTTCAATGTATTGCCTTCGGTATAACCTGGCCTAGGTTGTTGTGTTCTGGAGGAAGTCTAACAAAAGCTTTGTAAGCCCTGGCACCAAGACACTAAATGTTTTGCTGTGTTATGTAGAAAAGGAATGGTGACAGGATGGCTACCTAGTCAAGTCTCATGCCTATGGTAATTGAGTTGTATTGTTCTTGCTAAAACGTTGAGATTCACCCGTTGGCCCAGTTGTCTCTTTTGTTTTATGTCAATAAAAGGCTACTGAAAAGATGATTGGGGCTGCGGACAAGAGAACTGTAAGCCCCCTGATCCCAGGACATTGTCTCTCTTGTATTTCTTTTTCTTCGTACTTTTTTATTCATCCGCGGGTACCTCGTTTTTGGGACCTGTTCACCCTGGACAGAAACGGATATTAGACCAACATTCAGGTTTAGAAAGTATCTCGGACGGTTCCTTCTCTCCTCCTTGTAAAGAAAGTTTACAGCGAAACAGAACTCTTCTTTTCATGGCAGGAAGTGGACTCGTTCTGAATTACCAGTATCTCCAGTTTCAGAAAAAGCAGATTAGTCAAGGTAGGAATAAATATTTTCACCTCTGGCTTTGTCTGAATATTGTCTGGCTACTGCAGCCATGTCACTGCAAACGCCCCAGCCTCGTCGAAATATTATCGTCACTGTTGGCTTTTAGCGGTGCTGGGGATTGAACCCGTGACCTTGGTCATGCTGGCCTATGTGCTTTGCCACTGAACTACAATTACTGTCTGTCCCTTTAAAGTTCTTGCTGACCACATGCCACATACCCGCCAAATGCCACTGCAGGACCACATGCACACCCCTCCCAGGCACCAAGAGGGGTCAGGTCTGTTGTTATTTACGTGGACAATGGGAAAGACCAAGGTCCCTAACACTGACATCAACAGAAAGACATGACAAAGTGTTTAATAAGTGAACACAAAGACTCGGTCTGTATGTACCTTGCCAAGCTATTGATTATCGCTCACAAAGACAAAACAGAGAAAGAAAGCAGTGTGTACCAAGCTGCCAGGGAAGTAGCGGCTCTGCGTACACTGGAGAGAGCAGGTCCCCAAAGCAAGGGCTCCAGCACGTCTCTGGCGGTGGCCTCTGTGGCCCCGGGTCACTCACGTTGAACATCTCACCTGTCCTAGAACTCATGGTCTTTTCAGAATCCTTTTTCTCTTCTTCTTCAGCACTGGCATTGAACCCAGAGTCCAATTTATTTTTCTAAGGCAGGGTCTCACTCAGTCAAAAAATTGCTCAGGCTGGGCTTAAATTTGTCATCCTCCTGTCTCAGCCTCCTAGCATATGTCTCCAGACAGGAGCCACCATTTTAAGATCTTTTGAAGGACTGCGTAAATTATCACTCTTCACGCACAAGGAATTTCATGTCTGCTCAGACCCCTAAGGCCCTCTGTGATCCGAGGCCTGGAATGGCTCAGAGACGAGGGAATTTAGTCATAGGGTGGGGACAAAATGACTTTCTGTAAAAGTCAGTGTTTATCCACGTGGCAGAAATGGACAAGCAATCACATCTGAACTGCAGGAAAACAGCCAGGAGCAGCCCTGCAGGGGACTTGCCACAGATGAGAAACAATGCCCGCGCTCTCCAGGGTACGGGGGCTCCTCCCGGCCGCCCCTCCTCCCCGTCCATCCGTCCCTCACACCCACAGAGCCAGGCAAGGAGCCCACGGGGCCTGAGCCTCCCTGGGTCACCTACTGCAGGGCTCTCACCTTGCCTGCAAAATACTTCCTAAGCTGTACTCCGCTAGCAGCTCCCTCTCAGCCACCCCGACCTCTGGGCTTCATCTCCCCCTTGGCAAAAACATTGCGGGACCTCACACTCCAGCATGATCTGCGGGTCTGTGTCTCAGTCTTGGCCTCAGCGTCACCTATTTCCTGGGCCTGCGGTTAGTTACCAAGATGCAGCTCCATCAGGAAGCAGGCGAGGGCTCAGGTGCAGCCCAGCACAGCTCAGACAAAAACTCCAGGCCACTGTTCTCTCCCTTTTGCCCGCACCTCTTATCTTGGCTTATCCTGCCCCTCCCCAGGTGTGTGGGGGAAGCAGGGCCTGGAACTTGCTGGCCAAGGGCTCTGCCTCTGAGCTGCACCATGGTCCTACATCGGCCTGCATCTCTGTGGATCTAACTCCAGCCTCCCGCAAGGGAGATTTTACCCCACCCTTCACCTCAAGGAACTGCCTCACCGCAGCTCTGAACAGGTCTTATCTTTCCCAAAATTCATTAGGTAACCACCAAATGGCCTGAGCTTTGTTTATTTTTTGAGACAAGGTCAGCCTCAAAATTGCTACGCAGGACAGGCCGGCCTTGAATGCAGGATCCTCCGGCCTCAGCCTCCTGAGTGTTGAGACTACAGGTGTGCACCATGTGCCCAGCCTGATTCGTATCTTATTTTGCCTTTCACAGCCTACCTTGGCTGCTGATGGCGAGCACTGTAAAGGCAGGACCCACTTCCTAGCAACTCGGCTACAGTAACATCAAAAACTGCTGCGGCCCAGTGTAACTCAAAAGGAAATGCAGAAGGACCAAGCACTGGGCTTGGAAATTTGAACTGGGCCCCTTCTGGTCATTCTGGTGGGCATCAGTTCAAACCCTTGCACTCAGTCAGGCAAGGGCTCCATCTGCGCCACTGCCTATGACTGACTTTATTTGGCTATCAGTCTTCTTGCCAGCTTCAAAGCTGCTCCCTGCATGGAGCTGAGCTGCACCGCGGGGGCATGGAACACAACGAAACAGGTTCCACGTGTTCAAAGAAATCTCATCCCACCAGGGTCACGTCCAGTCCCGTCTCACAGGACTCCCCCTCATCTGTCTTCTGTATTTGTATTAGGGAGAAGCCTGACTTACTACAAGCCAAATCCTCACTTTTCTATCTTCAGTAGTGGTGAGGAGTCCCCTTTTTGTTGTTACTATTGAAACAGAGTCTTGCTAAGTCTCTTAACTTGCCCAGGCTGGGCTACAACCTACAGTCCTCCTGTCTCAGCCTCCCAGGGTACCAGGATTACAGGCTTGTACAACCACACCCCGCTGAATTATTCCTTCACTAAATGAGTCCATGGGGTAGTGACGGGAGAAGCTGAAGTCTCCCACATGTAGACTTTTGCTTTTCACAAGAGACCTATGGGACAGGGCCTCGATTCCAACCCGCACCTCCCCAGCTGAGCTTACACAAGTGATACCGTGCCAAAAGGCTTACTCTGAACCACCACGTCTAAGACCTGCAGGTGCAAAAGCTCTAAGATGTGCAGCACGTCTCTAGGCAAAGAGGTTTCGGCAAAGAGCCTTGTGCACCTGGCAATGTACCTACCAGAGAAACCTGTGAGAGTTTAGTAGTCTCTCTTCAGAAAGAAAATATCATTGTTATGAGTTTTTGAGAGGTGCTGGAAGAGGTGGATCCCACAGCTTCATGTGTGCTACACATGTGCTCTACCAATGCTTCTGAAGCAGCCATGACTTCAGTGCTTTCAACAAATATTCACATTGAATACCAGCCAAGTAATTTGGACAAGGAAATGATAATCTTAAAAAACAACATTAAGATGGGCTGGACATGTAGCTCAGTGGTAGAATGCTTGCCCAGCACTGCAAAGAATCCCTAGTACAACAAAAAAATAAAACATAATACACACATGTGCAAAATACTATCCAGGTGTGGTGGCGCACACGTGTAATCCCAGCACTCGGGAGGCTGAGGCAGGAGGATTGAGGCCAGCCTGTGCTACAAAGTGAGCTCAAGACCAGCCCCAACTGCACAGTGAGACCCTGTCTCAAAAAGACCACGCTGAGAAAACAAACTTAAGTCCTAAAATGAGGATGTTTGAATAGTGAAACTTTGTCTCAAAATTACAAAAAAAAAAAGATGTCTGACTGTGAGACCCAAGTACAGAGGCCACCCAAAGGGAGAGGAACACTTCCTTTGTAAACCTGCTTGTTTTTACCATCAACATCATCCATCACTACACAGAATGATGTTGTGTTTTCTGCAGAAAATATATGCAAAGTGAGTTTTCCACAGTCCATTCCAAGCGCTGTTTGTCCGCCAGCTCCCGGTCTGCCCAGAGCCAGCACAGATGGCTTACCCTCAGTGTCCATGACTTCCTCCTCTTGGCCATTCTGGGCTCCCTCCTGCAGGATGAGCTCTCCTTCAGCCAAGCCGTTGACGGTGGACAGCTGACCGTTCTTCTGCTGGAGCTATGGGGAAGACAGAACCATGGAAACTTAATTTTTGTTCACACATCCAAGTTAGAACAATGCATTTAACAACAACAAAACAAAGAACAATGCACTGACTTCCAGAATTATACAAACTAGCCAAAGCAAAGTGCAGAAAACGGAGGGTCCTGGACAATGAAGAATTAAGTTGTACTCATTGGGAGAGGGATCCAGCTGCCCTACAAAGGGCATGGGGTGCTATCATCAAGCAGAGTGGAGTTGGCATAGGGTGGGTGTGTACACCGGTCATTGATTCACCTGCACACTGTGTGCGACAGACATATACTCACTAGTCCAGATATAACATTGAGTAAGTTAGGTATGGTTCCTACCATCCAGAGCTTACAAACAACTACGAAATCTGAACTTCCACCAGATCTCTATGTATCCCAGGCTGACCTCAAAATAGCAACTCTCCTGCCTCAGTCTCCCAAGTACTCCTATGACAAGCATGTATCATCACATCAAAACCTTGAGCACGCTGGGTAAGCTCTCTATCACGACAGTATATTCCCAGCTCTAAATACATTCCTTACTTTAAAATCACGTCTCCTAGGCCGGGCGTGGTGGCGCACACCTATAATCCCAGCAGTCAGGAGGCTGAGGCAGGAGGATCGGTGCAAATTCAAGACCAGCCTGGGCTACAAAATGTGCTCAAGGCCAGCCTGAACTGCATAGTGAGACCCTGTCTCAAAAAGACAAAAAGAATAAATAAAATTAAATTAAATTAAATCATGTGTCCTTGAGATCAGATTTATAGTTGCCTTATCTAACCAGGATATACAACAGAAGCCTTTCTCTTGTTTAAGCAAATAATTACTAAATTGCAGCTGTGCAAACTTTCAAGAAGGATAGGCCAGACAACAGTAATCTTAATCACCTCTTTAATCTTGAGAATAGAGGTGAAAAGTTTTAAGCCAAATAAAAATAGCACAACAGCCATTAGGAACCAACAGGTTGCAAAGATGCACTGTAGTTTCTATACATTCACCTCAGCACCCACTTGGGCAGGTGCCACCATTTCCATTTTACAGAAGGGGGACACTGAGACTCAAAGCAATGACCACAAGGAGGTGGCTGTCACCCTACCCGGCCCACAGTAGGGCCGCAGCGGCCTGAAGTCTGGGTCTTATCAGTAACGATTTCCAGCGCCTTCCCACGGCACAAGACGATAGGTACCACAGATCCTGCACGCCACAAGCAGAGACCTAGCGAGCCATCCCCACACTCTGCCCTGCCCGCTACAAAGACTTCTCCGAGCACGGACCTGCTGCGGGGAGGACCTGAAGCCCAGAACTAATAAAAGGAAAAGGCAGGAAATCTCAAAGCTGGGCCTTCTGTCTGACATCATTCCGTCCTGCTTACAGGCCAACAGTGATGGGCCAAACCACAGGGCTCAGATCAGACTCAAGGGTCAGTGGGCTCAAGAGTCCACCCAGAAGCCCTCACCTGTGCCTAGTAGATGCTTTCGCCTGCTGGTTCTCTGTCCCCCCCAAAACTGTCCTTCAGTAGCATGCGTCAACACCTCGGGACACTAATGCTGACATTCTGGATAGAACAGTTGGCTTCAAAACGCCCATGCTGAGTCCATTTATTGAGCAGAATACTCGGATTGCATTTCCACTTAAAGTTTCATCTTACCAAAATATGAAAGGGGAATTTTAAATTAAACCAACAGACAAAAGGAGAAGGGAGGGGAGGAGCTGTCGCTACAAGGCCCATCAACAACCCCATCAGAGTACTTTGACTAATAATCACTAGTGATGTGCATCGGGTTAGATTTGGGTTGGATTAATAATGTCAAGAGCTGGAGAGCATGCAGGAATCACATATTTTTTGAGTTACAGGGTAACGTGTTGGATGCTAAATCTAAAAAATGCTGAATGTCTACTTCTTACTGTGGCAAACCAGGACCATGAGCACAGTGGCCCCCGTGCTTGGATTTCAATGCACTAATCCTGGGTCACTTGTGCCTTTGTGTAGGAACCGGAGTAAAGTCCTATAGGGTCTGAGTTCCACAGAGCTTCTGTCATTCTCATAATATAGCTCGTGATCTACCTGATCGTTCTTGCGATTTAGCTCAGTGGCACAAGCGGCTGCCTGGCAAGTGCAAGGTCCTGAGTTCGATTCCCGGTACCAAATAAATAAATAAAATGAAAAGACAAGTAATTCTTCCCTGTAGTGTAATCAAACACATCCTCAGTTGGAGCCACTGAGTCTCTTTAAGTGAAAAAGGGTCCACATGGCACAGGCACAAACTTCCCTCTGCTCTTTCGGAAATGCTGATGCATACGTTGCCAAGTACACTGGATGACGGAAAAATGATTGGGGGAGCATTGGGGGAGCAGGGAGCGGCACTGGGGACTGAACCCAGGGCCTTTTGCCCCAAGCTATATCCCAGCCTGTATTTTTATTTATTTTGAAGCAGGCTCTCACTAAGCCGCTACATTGCTCAACTGCTCAGACTAGCCTCAAACTTGGGATTCTCCCACCTCTCAGTCTCTTCAAAGTGCTAGAATTACAGCTATGCACCACCACACCTGGCTGAAAAAAATGAATCTTGAAAACCGATGGCAATTGCTAGGCCTCCATATACCCCAGGCACGAGAGTAAATTACAGAGTAGTCACCTGCAGCGAGCACAGGTAACTGCGGCTACTTTAGAAAGGCATTTGGCCTCGAGGCATAAGCATGGATCCGGCGCTCCATCCCTTGCTCTTCTACCCTATATTTATTTGTTCTTTGGACTCTTATTTGCCAGTTGCACATCTCGCTGGCTTTCCCTGAGGGACGCAGGAAGTAATCTATGTGTTTACCCAGGTGGTACAACGAACTCAAGGAGCGCGCACGTGTACAAAAGTGTCAAAATGGGATCTGGACCCACCCTATGCTCTTTTTTTTGGTCTTGGCAGACAGGAACTCACTATGCAGTTCAGGTTGGCCTTGAGCTCATTTTGTAGCCCGGGCTGGCCCGGAACTCAAACCAGATCCTCCTGCCTCAGCCTCCTGAGTGCTGGGATTACAGGTGTGCGCCACCACGTCCAGTCACCTTAAGCTCTTCTCCCTGCTTTTGCATGTTTACCCAAGCGTAAGGGTAATAATAGACCCATACCACTCCAGGATTTGTTTTTAAAATTGTTCTTTTGCTTTTTCTGGTAGAAACAGCACAATTCAGTAGAATGGCAAATGAAGAACCAGATTTGCAAGTTTTGGATGAGGTCCAAAGTGAATCATCAGATTATTCACGGATAGATGAAGATGATCGATTCTGGTGTAATGGACGCTTTCATAACACAGGAGCGGTGTGGGCGGGGGTGTAGATGATGCTGACGGCTGTGACCATGTGAGCCCAAGTCTGGTGACAACGCACTGGGGCGAGAGTCAGCTGACACAGGGCTGGGGTTATCACTCAGCGGCATGCGCGCTTGCAGGCCCGCCTGAGCTACACAGCAAGACCCTGTCTTGAAAAACCAAAAAGCTGGGAACACACACACACACACACACAGATTTACATGCTTTGGGTTCCATGCATTCTGATGCTTTTTTTTTTTTTTTTGGCGGTACTGAGGATCAAACTCAGGACCTTGCGCTTGCCAGGCAGGCGCTTATTCCACTAAGCTATATTCCCAGCCCCTCAGATGCATGTCTTTACCAAGAGGTACATCACGCGCTCACCTTCACTCAGCATCTCTTTCCCTAGGACTCACAGGTCCCCTTGTACACAGGGCTCTGCCTACGGAGACCCTGGGAGACTGGAGGACCCAACTCAGGGAACACAGGATGGGAAGCAGAGGGGCCAGATGTGACAAATGTGATTTAAGACTTCCGAAGAGGAAAGAGAGAGGAATCAGTGCTCCCCTTTTCCACCCTGAGGCTTCCCCCACACCCTCTATCCACCCACTGTGGACTCAGTTTTATGAATACTTCGTTTCTTTCAAGATAAGGATTGGACACGAACGACACAGTAAGCACCAAAAACCCAATCTGCCGCTGGACCTGCCCTTCACAGGAATCAATGCCTCCTCTGAATAAATCAAAATCCTCAGTGTTTTCAAGTTTATATCCTTGGAGTGGGTCAGCCAGAGTTTATTCCAGGAAAGCATGACCACATTACAGCTAAGCAGGCACCGAGAAAAATACTCCTCAGTCTTCCTTCTCCCGTCTGTGAGAACCGTGAATGTCCAACATGGTAGTCGGCGTGGCAGACTTCCTGTCCCTCGACTCTCACCAAGGCCTATGCTTGCCTGGACCCCCGCCCCTCTTGCAAAGCCTGCATTTATCAAGCTCTCTGATAACATTTGCTAAGCAATGAGCAAAACACAGAAGCTCTTGAGGGCTGTCAGGAGCCTTGGTAGAGGAGCTGATCCTGCTAAAGGGATGTTTCCTGACACAAGCCCCCCTTCAGCTTGCGGGCGTTTTCTTCTGAGATCTGAATTCCACACCACATCTCCCAACCGACAGCCACAAGTAAAATTATGCGCCCTGTCAGGCATGGTGGTGGTACACACTTATAATTCCAGCACTGAGGACGCTGAGGCAGGAAGATTGCTGTGAGTTTGGGGCCAGCCTACGCTACAAAGTGAGTTCGAGGCCAGCCTGCACTGCATAGTGAAACCCTGTCTAAAAAAAAAAAAAAAAAATGTTCCAAGTAGAGACACTTATACTTAATTGCTTTAGGGCGGTTTATGGTGCTGTCACTTGCTAACTAAATGTAACCCTAGTGTGAGAATCTGATATTCAGGATTATAAGATTAATCCTATTTTGCTTTTGAAATTGTATGTTTACTATATAAGGTTTCTGGAACAGAATCTGCACAGCTCCTAACCATGGGAGTCTGTACATCTCACTCGGTGAGGTAAGGGTTAAGTATCAGGTAGTTCTCAGGCACTGTCTGCAAATGCCCAGCTTGTTTCTTAAAAACGTCAGGAGGGGCTGAGGATACAGCTCAGCCGTACAAGTGCCTGCCTAGCAAGTGCAAGGTTCTGAGTTCGATTCCCAGCACCAAGAAAAAGAATGTTCAGGGACCAGAGACAGCTCAGCAGCATAGCACCTGCCTGGCAAGCATGAGGTCCTGAATTCAATGCCTAGTACCCTATCCCCAATTTTTTTTTTTTTCAGTAAAACTCATCAAACTGACCTAACATAATTTCAGGAGAAATAACGCAGCCTTACCTTTGGTCATGAGAAGAGCAAACATTATAAACAGACGCACTAAGTCCACAGGTTTTCATTTTATATGTACAATGGGTTTTCAATTCAACTGAACACTAGTATTCAAATGTTCAAACAGGTGAGTGTTAGAAAATAATTATCTCATATTGCTTATGTGGAGCGCTCAGCCCCTGATGGACAACACGTTTTATCTAAGAGTGGCCTACCAGTCAATCTCTCAATCTCAAAGGCCAGCATCTTTCACGCTGTGAGATCTGAAAAGATCAGCAGGGTGGGGTAGTAACAGCAGTCGGCAGGCATCAGCTCAGGGCAGGCATCAGCTCAGAAGGGTTCTCTGCTGAGATCAGCTTGGGAAACTGTGATGTGAAACAGTCCTGGGCTGACTTAGTTATAACATACAACGTTCAGTCAAAAATGTCCCCACTTCAGAAGTTATAGTTGTTTCTAAAAGTACTAAAACTCCTGGGTTCTCTGGGAAAGTATGTGAAAGAAAACACAAAGCTCTAAATCTGGTTAGGTGGGAGGCCAACTGTGCTGATCTCAAGCGAAGGGAATTTATAAGATCTCTGCTTAAGACGAGAGGAACGAAAAGCAGCACCTACCGGCAGTGGCAGCACCACAGGCTGCTCCACACACCACAGATTGGATCTCCACTGGGAGAAGAGTCGCCCCAGAGTGCTTGAAACACCCACACTTCAGGTCTGCATGACGAACAGGATAGAAAGAAACGCAACTGGAAGAAAACCTGGGCATCTTTAATCCAGATACCAGTGGCATCCCTCTCCGTAAGAGTGCTGTACAAGAATTAACAGGACGTGGGGCGATCCACAGCCCCCTCCAGAAGCATGTCATCCCTGTGGGGTGGTGGTCCTAACACTCCTGGATAAGAATCACTGCTCATGACCTCAAAGAACCAGAAGAAAACTCCTATTTGTCGTAAAGACCCAAAGGAAGCTAGGTCTCCTTGTGTATTGGTCAGCTTTCTATCGCTATAACAAGCTATCTGATACAATCAACTAAAGAAGAAAGTGCTTTGAGCCTAGGGCGGCACAGCGCAGAGTGGTGGGAGCACACGGCAGGAGGTTTGCTCACTTCACCAGGGTGAGAAGCAGAGACAGGCAGGGGCCGGGGTCCCAGTGTCCCCTTCAAGGACACTCCCAGAGACCTAACCTCCTCTACTAGGCCCCACCACTTCTAACAGTGCGGTGGGCTGGGCGCCAAGTCTTTAACACAGGGGCCTTGGGAGGCACTCCCAAACCACAGAGCCATGATCCACAGAGCCATGACGCAGATCCGTGGCAGAGTCCACCTAATAAAACCCCTGTCATCTAGATAGGCATGGTGGGCCACACCTGTAACCCAAGCACAGTGGGAGGCTAAAGCAAGCCATGAGTTCGAGCCTAACCTGGGCAACCTACTGACTTAGTGAGATCCTGTCTCAAATTTTAAAAATAGAAAATGGGCTGGGGATGCAGCTTCACACGAAGTTCCTGGGTTCAATACCCAGTACTGTTCCACTTCCCAAAAATCCTGTTATTCAAGTGTGCTATGGTTGAAAAAGGATGTCTACTGAGGGGAGAAGTCCGCACAACCCAACAATTCAAAGATTCTTGTGTTACGTGCAGAACAGCAGTCCCACTTCCGTGTTACTGATTCAAAGCAGGGTTACAGCTCCGCACGGGACACCGGGGCATCTGGCTACCCTCGATCTCGTTTAGTTAGGCAGCACCCATGCAGCCTCCTCAAGGGTGATATCCTAGTATCCTGACCTCTGCTGTGAAGGTCCCCTCTTCTAAGCTGTTGCACTCCCAAGCCACATAGGACAGACAAATCAGCTGCCTTCATACATTTGAAATGCAAAAACGAGCAGGCTGCTACTATGAAGAGCTACCCTAATAAAAATGCATAGCTTCAAAGTACAAGTCAGTGCTAAGAGATTGTCGTGCCTGGCTTCCTTTGAGCCGTGTACCAGCGAATTCCTACTAGGCTTTATTTGGAGCAGATGTCCAAAGTCAAGATCCCAATTCCCACTTGACTGCTCCACAGCACGTCACGTTCAAGTAATTACTCTCACGTCAAGTGGCGGCTTCTCTCAAAGGGCTGTGAAATAATTACATCACATCCTTACTTAGGAGAAAGGTGGGCATAAAATATGGTTTAAAATGCACTGCATACCAAAGAAAGGCTTAATAGTTTCTTAGTCTGACGAATAGTTTCGACAAGGCAGAAAAGTAGCATTGTCAAGTGGCGTTTGTTAAAGTTCAAAACATTTTAGATATTAACATTATTCTTCTAGTCAAACATGCATCCCTATCACAAGCTTCACCATGGAGCCGGATATGAAAGGTATAGTGTAGCGTAGTATAGTGTGGTACAACACACCCCAACTGCAAAACCACGACCCTCTAACAGGAGCAGGCAGAGACTCAAGGGGAGACACCAGGGCTCTGAGGAAGAGTCCTCTCCTTCCCTGGGAAAGGAGGTCTGTGTGTGTTTGAGGCAGCCCCCGGCAGACTCATCACCCTACCTTGTAGGTTCTGCACTACCAAGAGCAAGAGGGGAACAGAAGGTCACTCCAGGCTTTGCCCTGAGGGCAACGGAGGGGGACTGGGACGGCTCTCCGCTCAGGGATCACCACCCCCAGCAGGCAAATTTAGTGGCTTTCCTGCCTTTCAATCTCGTGGCTTAAAATGGTTGCTGATTTTTTTTTTTTTTTTTGCTGAAATTCTAAATACCTAATTAGAATTTATTGATCATCCCTTTACCACTTCAGTTGTAATTTTAGGCTGTCTTTGAAAGTAAACAGGAAATGAACAAACAAAATGGCATGTTTTACTTTCCTAATGTGCAAACAGGGCCTGTCTAAGGCCATGAAACGTTAACCTAGCACAATGTCCACCCTCTCCCCAAATACTTGTGAAATACTTAAGACCCAGAACACAAAAGCAGCAAACTGCTAATGCACAGGGCCGGGCTGGGGTTGCTAAGGAGCATCCACTAGCTCCCAGGCGGGATTCAGAACTGCTTTCCAATTGATTAACGCCTCTGCCTCAGGCCTGCTTCTTTGTGACGCCTGCTGAGAGGGGCTTCCCTGTCCTGGGTGAGGGGGTGTGGAGTGGGAGGGCAGAAGGTGGGGGGGGTCTTCAAGCACAGAGAGCAGTGCTAGGCCATCCCGAGGTACTTCAGGAAATGCCTCCTTGTCTGGGAAGAAAAATTTTCTGTTCAGTGCAGCATGGATTACTTAATAGTCATTAAACATTTAGCTCTGATAATGGCCTGGATGGAAGATGCCATTTCAGTGAATCCACTTAGGGTTGGTGGATGATCCAAAGCATGATTAAAATGATAAACTGCCAGGAGCTTCTCTGACGGGTAGACTTAGCTTTGTGCTTCCAGAGCCCAAGGGCCTGCAATGCCACATAATAAAACAGGAGGCACAACAAACCCAGCCCAAGCTGCAGCACCAGGCCGACATCCAGGGCTTGACCTGGGCCTGAGGGTTCCCACGAGATGGGCCTAGAGGCTGCACGCGCTGCAGGAACCAGTTCTGGGCCACAGCCTGGCAGTGCACAGGGCGGAGGCAGAAAAGAATGGGTCTCCGCTTAGCCTCCTATTAGCTGCAAGGCAGACAGCCAATTCCTCGTGCTCTGAACCTGTTTCTTTACCTATGAAATGGAGGGCGATAGCTCTGCAGGGCTGTGGCAGCGGCCACACTCCAACCCACCTAAGGTAGTGGCCCATCCAGAAAAGGTCCATCCAGAGTGCCTGAGCCCCACCACCCGAGCCCAGCCACAGAATTAACAAGGACCAAAGACCGGGACAGGCAGTGGACAGGACAATCAATTTGGTCATTCCCAGGTATTGGAAACCGGCTCTGAAAGGCAAACCAGAACGCAGGTCGGTTCCTTACAGGAGGGCGCTGGAGGGAGCAGTTTAGACGAGGGGCACTACTTGCTGGAGGCGGACGGGGGGAAGAGGGGAAACCAAAAGCCATAATCCCAGTACTGTGAGAGGCTGAGGCAGGAGGACCACAAGTGTGAGCTCAGCCCAGGCAATTTAGTGATTTAGCCTGACCGTGTGTCACAAAATTAAAAGGACCTGGGGCTATAGCAAACTTCTGGTCAGCCCAAAGGAAGGGAGAGGGGACCCAGCGGGGCTGGGCCGGCTCTGCAGTGGAGAAGGCACTGGAAGCCATGACGACACCAAACACTTCCTTACGGAAGTTTGACCAAGGCCAGCCTGGGACCTGGCTCCTTGCTCCTCCAGCGGAGGTCCTCGAGTCCCCGAGGGAGCCGCACCCAGCCCTCCCGGGGGGGGGGGGCACACAGCACAGAAGCCACTCTGCCCTACCGGGCTCTGAGTTCTGGACCTGCAGGTGGCCCTGAACACACTGCCTAAACTCAGCGGAGAAGGATGTGACAGTGCTGGTCTCCTCAGCACTAACAGGCACTAAATTAATGTTCCCCACAGAGGAAAACATAGTGACTATTTTAGGACAGATGTGTGTTAACTTTCTTTTTTCCAGTGCTGAAAACTGAACCAAGGGCTTTCTGCATTCTAGGCAAGGGACCCGCTGCTGACCTACATATCCCCAGCTTGCTGCAAATTTTTAAAAAGACAAATCTATGTTCTGAGATATCTCATTAAAAAAATTCTCCAGGAGAACAGTAGTGTAAGGCAAACCCTTGCAATATGTACTTAATGATTAGAATATGTGGTCTTATTCAAGCTCATTTTCCATTAGAATAGGAATCCATTAACCTAATTTATAAATCATGTTAGAGTTATCCAAGTAGCTTCAAGAGTGCCCAGTTATTGCAGATTATCTATCAGTGCTGTTAATGCTGATTGTAGCACAGAGGCCAGGCCAGACATCGGCCTCCACAGGTACACACCCAACCAGGCCTGCCGCTGCAGGCAGTAGAGGTCACTACTTGGGGAGAAAGTCACTGTCCTCCCAAAGGGAACAGAACGGAACCAGATGGAGGAACCCTACACACAAGGAAAAACAAAGAAATATTTCAGAAGACTTCTACAATTGTGAGTTATAGAACCTTACCAGCTTGCCAGGCTTGGCAGCGCACACCTGCAATGCCAGCACTCTGGAGGCTGAGGCAGCAGGATCACTGCACGTTTAAGACCAGCCTGGGCTACCAAGTGAGCTCAAGGCCAGCCTAAACTGCATAGTGAGACCCTGTCTCAAAAAGAGAAAAAACAAAACAAAACAAAAAAAGAACCCTACCAGCTTGAAGACGGCACCTACTGTTTGAAAAGTCAGCTTCACAGTGTGCTTGTGCTGTTACAACCAATAGCCTGGCTTTGGTTCTTGTCCAGGGCTTGATTCCGTACAGCCTGGGCTCTAAGCTCTTGAGTTCTGCACTTTAACCTCTGAAGCACATCATACCCAGAGCGCATTCAGTCAGAGGGACTGGGGCTTTGACACCAGGAGAAATGATGCACAATCAATCCTGATTGTCAACATGGGAGATTAAGACCCCAGGAGAGGTGAGGGGTTGGGAGGGCACCGTGTAGGAAGCGCTCAGGCCCAAAGGAACTATCAGGAGGGGGGCCTGCGGCCGTGGACTTGGGGAACCCCATCTGGCCCCTGGCCCCTTCCTCCCTGGCTTCCCCCCCACATGGCCGTGGACTTGGGGAACCCCATCTGGCCCCTGGCCCCTTCCTCCCTGGCTTCCCCCCCTACACTCTGCTTCCCGGATACCATGAGTTGCCAAGTCTACCACACCCTTCCACCATGAAGCCAGCTGACCATGGGCTGAAACCCAGGAACAAAAGTAACCAAGCCACAGGTGGCAGGTGGCACCCACAGCGATGAGAAAGCTGACTTCAAAGAGAAAATGGTGGCTTCTGCAGTCCACTCCGAGTTAGGTTTAAACAGCTCAGTGGAGGCGATCCCTTTTATACACACTGGGCTGAGGCCTGAAAGCAGACCAGCGAGTGTAAAGATGACCGCATACGCTGCTACCGAGACCTAGGCCTACGTTTTCCCGTGTGGTTCAGGAAAGCGAGCCAATTAACAGGTGCGGTGCATTCCGGGAAATGCCTGTCCCCTGCAGCTGCGGACCTTGAGCCTTGAATGCAGGCAGAGGAGGAGACATTTCTGCAAGAAGAGCCCCTGAATTCATCCCTGCTGAGAGGTGAACACAGCCCTCCCAGCACGCTGCTATGCCCACACCAGCACGTCTGCCTCTCCCGGAAAGTCTGTCCCTAACAGGTGCCTCACCCTCCAAATCACTGCTTTAAGAAACGATCACCTCCAGAAGGGAGATGTACAGGTGACAAGTCTTAAAATTTTCTTTTCTGGGCCAAATGTTGATGTACAGGAAATGATCTGCTTTAAATTCACAGCATTTAAAAACTATGTTTAGAAACTGGAATATGTATTTGGTTTTCTTCCCCACAGAGATGATACAACTTCCCCTTCACTCCATAAGTCTGCCAAATGATAGCCTGGAATATTCTGAATATACATTTACGGTTTCTTTAATAATTCCTCTCCTTTTTAGTTATTGTTACAGAAACTTTCTTTTTAAATCATAAAAAAAAGAACTTTAAGAGTCATTGTCTCAGACGTACCCATAACCCACCTCCCCGCTTCTCTCTTCCATAAACTCCCCATTGAGAACGCTAAGCAGCCTTCGGATCCATGGTCTGAGGAACACACACTCTGAGATGTAAGCCTGGTGTGGCGGCACACACCTACGATCCCAGCACTCCCGGAGGCTGAGGCAGGAGGGTCACAAGCAAGTCCGAGCAAAGGAGGAGTGAGACACTGTCCCACAGTTAAAAAAAAAAAAAGATGGAATAGAAAATAAGAAGGTCTGGCGACATGAAGGCCCTGGGGCTAGAAAAGAAGGAAGAAGTACAGTAGGAAGGAGGAAGAGGGCAAATAGTTTTCTAATACCTCCTGGAAAGCAAATAATACCTCCTGGAAAGCAAAACTAATTCAGTGACAAGCTCAATGGTGGAAAACACTGCTAAAATAGAAAAAAGTTATGTGTAGCCAGGCACATACCTATAATCCCAGAACGTGGGAGTTTTTTTGGTACCAGGAATCTAACTCTGGACCTTGCACTTATCAGGTAGGTGCTTGTGCCGCTGAGCTGTATCTGCAGTCAATCCTAGCACTTGGGAGGCTGTGTAAGGAGGATTTCCTTGAGTTTGAGGCCAACCTGAGCTACAGAGTGAGATCAAGGCCAGCTTCAACTAGTTCAAGGCCATCTCCAACTTTGTCTCAAAAAAAAAAAAAAAAAAAACCACAAAGACCTGGATGTGGTGGTGCACACCTGTAATCCCAGCACTCAGGAGGCTGAGGCAGGAGGATCGCACCAGTTTGAGACTGGCCTGGGCTACAAAGTGAACTCAGGGCCAGCCTGAACACCAAGCGAGACCCTATCTCAAAAAGACAAAAAAATTTTTAAAAGACAGAGAGAGAAAGATATCATTTGGTAAACTAGGCATGATGGTGCATGCCTGTAATCAGAGTACTCAGGAGGTTGAGGCAGGAGGATCACTGTGAGTTCAAGACCAGCCTGAGTTACATAGTGAGACCCAGTCTCCAAAGAAAAAAGAAAAAAGAAAAATTTCCAGCTAAGCGTGCTGGCATACAACTGTGATCCCAGCTCCAGCAGACTAATGCAGAAGGACAGAAGCTTCAAGCCCAATCTAGGCAACTTAAGTGACTTAAACACACACACACAAAAAAAATTAACAAACACACAAACACTATTCCCAGTTACTACCTCAAAGTGACAGGCACACTTTTGCTTTAATACACAGGAGCATTACACCTACTTAGTCCCAATATACTCCCCTCTCACCTCTGTGGATTCCTAAATCATGGTCATTACACAAACTATTCTTGTCCTGCATTGGGTATGAGCCAAGCAGATTTTTTTCTTCCTAGCCTGGTGCTCAAACCCAAGTAAGGTTTGGCTACAGATGGATCCTGAGCCAGAAGTGTGGTCCCAGTACCGCCTGGCAGAGCCAGGGAATCCTGAGAGCCAGATCTATTGTATGCTGACTGCACCCTGTAGGCACTGCCTTGAGGGGGTGTTGGGGGGACACAACAGTGGGTTGGTTCTACCAACTGCGGCAAGCCAGTGCACCAGACCCTCCCTCCTGCACACCGCCAGCACCCTGCCTGCTTCTCCAGATCATGTACCACACCGTGAGGCACTGTGGTCCTGGACAGGAAGCCAGAGCCGTTTTCTGCATCCCCGGCCACCAGAAATATGAGCCATATAAACCTCTTTTATTTTATGCATTACCTTGCCCCAAGTAGGTCCATGTAGCAACAGGAAAAGCATGCACGCAATCCCTAAAGTCCCTGCATGTACATGCAGCTCTGACCCACAACACATAACACACCCACAGCACACCTGCATTTCTTTCTCTTTGCAGACCTACGAGCGACTTTCATCATTTTTCATAACCCCCAATCTACCCCACCTCCTGGATATTAAGAAACACTTGATGACTTCTTCTAATGGATCCCTGTATCAGGGCCAGCTGGGTAAAAGTTGAGAGGAAGCGTCAAGCGAGGTAGAAAAGAGGATGCTGAGTGGTATTGTCCGGGCTTATAACCGCCTCCCCCAAGCCTCATGTGATGGGCGGGGCATCAGGAGCATTTGGGCGGTGACTGGACTCCGTGCTTTGGCTGCCTTTAGGTGCGTGGCCTGGGCTTTGAGCTTTGAGCCCTCAGCTGCTCCTCCCTAGACTGGCTTCCTGGATACCACGCCCTCGCCCACCCCCCAACCATGTCCTTGCAAGGCGCTGCCCCACCGTGCAGGGACTGACACTTTTAACACAGGGGTCAAGACAGGCCCCTCCTCTTTTTAATCGTTGCGTGTCAGTTATTGTGTCTAAGCAAGAAAGAGACTGCCACAGGTACTAAACAGGGAGAGATCGCCACGAGCGGTACCACTAAGGCCAGATGCCCAGGAAAGTAGGTCTCTGAGGCTGGGTCGTGACTGCTGGTATTTCTGCAAGGAAAAGAAGCGATCTTCTTTATCAGCTTGCAGATGCAGTGTGGCACCTCAGCAATGGCACCGGCGACTGCATGTGGGCAGGTCCTGCTATAGCCGCTGCACTTAAGAGCAGTGGTTGGTGCCCCACGGGTAGTAACAGAAGGGTCCGCCGGGGACACCGCCAGGGATCAGTCCCAGTTCTGTCACCTGAACCTGGGAGGTGGCGCACCTGTGCTCACTGTACAACATTCACCCAGCCAGGCCCACCAGTTCATATGGCCTTAGCGACCACCCCTTAGAGCCCCAGGCCAGCAAACAGGCAGGGCAAGGACTGCTGGAGGCCACTGCTGCCTGAGTCCAGGAGAGGAGGGCATGGGAAGGGCAGCCTGAGGCAGGAAGCATGGCCCGGAAACCCTTGGCACGCTCCACTGTAGGATAAGTCCATGCAGATGAGAGGCCGCCAGACCGCCAAGGCTCAAAGCCAGGCTCCTCTTCCTGTAGCCTTGTGACCTTAGCCAAGCCGCGTCTCTGGCCAGACTGCGCCTCAGTCTCCTCATCTATAAAGTGGGGGTGAAAGTATCTGCTCTCGAGATTGTTAAACGGTGTGATGTGATACATGGGTGATCCCAGCACACTGGGAGGCTGAGACAGGCACATCACAAGTTCCAGCCAGATCTTGTTTTAAAACTAAAAGACAAAAAAAGGCTGAGGAAGAATTGTAGCTCAAGGGGCTGGGGATATAGCTCAGTGGAATAAGCGCTTGCCTAGCAAGCGCAGGGTCCTGAGTTCGATCCCCAGTACCGCAAAAAAAAAAAAAAAAAAAAAGAATTGTAGCTCAGTGTGAAGACTCTGAGACCCATTAGAAGGGCTGCATGAGTTAATCTTTGTAAAGTGCCAGCAACAAGACATGGAAAACACACTAAGCACTGTTTAAAGGTTTCTTAAACAAGTGTGGAGAAGAATTAGGAAACTGGGTACCACCTTCTCACAGAGGGCCTCAGATCCAAGCCTTAAAATCAGACGCAGTGATGGCGCACCCCTGTAATCCCAGCACTCAGGAGGCTGAGGCAGGAGGATCGCTGGGAGTTTGAAGGCAGCCTGGGCTACAAAGTTAAGTTCAAAACCAGCCTGAACTGCATAGCCAGAGCCTGTCTCAAAAAGTCAAAAAAAAAAAAAAAAAAAAGACCCCGTCAATGGATGGGTGGTAGAGTGCACCCTTCCCCTGTGAGGCCAGGGCTTTCGTATCCAGCACCACGAATCAAACCAGAGACAAAATCAAACATAAAATGAGGACTTTGCCTAGAAATTGCATCCTACATAGAGAACTTCTACAGTGAGATGCTTTTAGCTACTCGACTCACTGACAATTTTTGAAAACAAAATTGTCAGCAGAGGGCCTGTTGCCAAACATGGAAGCAGAATCCGTGAGGTCTGAAGCACACTGAGATCCCGATACATACAGCAGGCAATACACACACGGCTCGGAATGCCGTGCGGAATTATGTTCATCTGTTCTCGCAAACTAAGCAGATGCAAACACAAAAGGAGACCAAAGGCACCAAGCTTCACCTGGCCAAGCCAGCACTGCCCACACAAGAGCACCACCGGGTGCCATCTGAGCCCTTAGTCACCTAGCAGCACACGAATTTGCACCACGTCCTGAACCCACATGCTGCCCAGTTGGCGGGGACAGCACAAGGTCAGCCAGGAACCCCAGTGAGCAGCGCAGCTGGGGAACAGGGCAAGTCCCGTGCACTCCGTCCAGGAGCCTGGATGCTCCTCCCGAAGGGGAAACCAGAGGAAGGGACAGGCACGGAGCCACTTCCTGCTGGACAGTAGCCGCCCGAGTGTCCAGAGGCAAACAAAAAGAACGGCCTCCTTAGCTGCGGTGTGTTTTTTCAATTACATGGAAATGTAAGGAAGAGATCGTCTATAAATAAAAGCAAAACGTGAGCGTTTCAAGTGAACTGCAACTCAGCGAAAGTTCACATCCACAGGGAACGATGGCCGAGAGGGCGGGACCCAGTTACCCTCTAGTATTAGACAAGGGCCCAGCGGCTGAGCGCTCCCTCCGGCAATGGAACAAGGCTGAGGGGCACAGCTCCGAAGCAAGAAGACACCATTTTTCTGTGTATCTTTATATACAGTGTTTAAAAAAAAAAAAAAAAAAAAATATATATATATATATATATATATATATATAGGTACACACACACACACACACACACACACACACACACACAGTGTTGCCAAGAGCCACCAGGATAGGACTGTTTACCATATTTTTCACTAAAAGTATTTTTCACTAACAAGCAAACGAGTCAGGCGTGGTGCAAGTAAATTAACTAGGTATGATAGCACACCCCTGTAATCCCAGCACTTGGGAAGCTAAGACAGGGGAATCCCTGGGAGCTCAAGGCCAACCTGGACTACATAGCAAGACCTTGTCTTTAGGAAAAAAAGCCAGGTATGGTGGTGCGCACCTGTAATCCGAGCACTTGAGAGGCTGAGGCAGGAGGATCATTGCGAGTTCAAGACTAGCCTGGGTTACAAAGTGAACTCCAGGCCAGCCTGAATTGCATAGTGAGAGGCTGTCTCAAAAAGACCAAAAAAAAAAAAAAGTAATTATAATCCTGTGAAAACACAGCACGACAAAGAAAATGGTTATAAATAAGTCAACAGACTGCCTAGAAATTTTGTTATGGAAAATGGTTGCTTTTAACTGATTTAAGTAGTTAACAAATTCAACTAGTATTTGTTGAGCATGTTTACCAAGCACCAGATTTTGAATTCAAGGCGGTTAACACTTCAGTTCTACAAAACCACGAATCATGAGCCAGGTCTCCCCTCTCCTACCTGCCCCCATCTGCGTAACTCCTTCAGCGCCGCAGTGCAGAAGCCAGCCGTGATGGTGATGGTGATGGGGAGACGCGCAGTGATCACAGATGCTCGGCTCCCTCAGAGGTGAAATCGGCTTCCACGGCGGTCCTGCCCTCGCACACCCCGACACACCCCTTGACCCTCTGCTCACGGGCACTCTGGGCTCCCGAAGCAGGACTCGCCTTTACACAGCTACAGAAGCGCCAGCCCTTGGGAGGGCCGGCTCATTGCCTTCAAGACTGCACAGGCTGCTGTATTTATCCTTAGGTTTGCTTTCTTTGAACACTTCCCTAACTGACTGAAGCTGCTGGGATGGAGTTTGCGCCTGTGGGAAGCTCGCGCAAAGAATCCCACCCAAACCCACGCTGCCGACCACCCCATCCGCGCCCTTCCTGAAAGGACAGGCCGCCTCCCGCTCCTGCTAGGAAAGGCTAACCCCAGCCAGAGGACGGCGGTGCCTGTGAGCTCTCTAAACCCCCCGGGGTAACAAAGGCGTAAGGAACAGGCCTGGCTCTCCGGGGTGGCTGCCCTCTGCTTGGCCTGGGCTCCCTCTCTGTCCAGCAGGAGAGCGCAGGGGCCACAGGCCCTCAGTCCCTCCCAAGGCCGAGCACAGGTCCTCCGCGTGCAGCCCCATGCACGGGCACTTAAGGAAACGTCTTCATTTTCAGGCAGGAAGCAAACCCTTGCAGGGAGAGAGCCAATGCCAACAACCCCTGGCTCTGCCACAGCACCTGCACCTGCCTCCCACGGGCAGGGGGCCATGCTGTTAGAATTACGCTTGACAGTTCTACCTCCGCTGCACCTCACTTGCACTCAATATTGAAGTTTTCAAAGACTACCCAGGAACATAGATTTTTTTTTAAATAAGATTTATTGGTCTGCCAATAAATAAAAAAAGTACTATTTATTTTTTTGAGAGAGGGTCTAGCCATGTGGTTCAGGCTGGCCTTGAACTCATTGCAATCCTCCTGCCTCAGCCTCCTGAGTGCTGAGGTAACAGGCATGCACCACCACACTCAGTAAGAATTCTATTTGAAGGTATCTTTAGGCTTAATACTGCCAAGATTATGTTTATACACAAAAATCTCAGTCTGATCAATGTGTTAATCAAAAATTGGTCTTGGGTCATGGCAAGTAAAGGTTTAGTGATGTCTGAATCATGTTCAATCTAATTGTTTGTTTACCACCAATTTTCTCCCAGCAAGCACGAATGCTAAACAACTAAAACCAGTCCAAATGTCTAGACAATAAGAATTATTTTCCAGGTGAAAGAAGATGCCTGCTAAAGATACAACCCACATAAAGCTGTTCAGTAAAAACAAAAGGAAAAGCAGCCGCCTGCAATCCCAAACTGAGTGGAACATACACATGGCAGCCGGTGTGGTGGTGCACATCTATAATCTCAGCACAGGGGAGGCTGAGACAGGAGGACTGCAGGAGTTCAAGGCCAGCTTGAGCTACATAGCAAGGCCTTGTTTCAAAATACCAAAAAAAAAGAAAAAAGAAAGAAAGAAAAAACAGGCTGAGGCCAAAGATGGTTGCTAGTTTAAGAGTAGCTAGGGCTACATAGCAAGACCCTGTCTCTAATGAAAAAACACAAGCGTGGTGCTGGAGGTTGGCTACACACAGGCCAGCAAAGATGCGGTTAACCAGGGTGGGAGCAGGACCCTACAGAACCTGCCCCCTCCCATCCACTGCACCTTAGTAGAAGAATGGTTTCAACATTCTAATTCCTGAATCAGTATAAAACACAGGCGGGCGTGGTGGCGCACACCTGAAATCCCAGCACCCTGGGAAGCTGAGGCAAGAGAACCATTGTGAGTTCGAGACCAGCCTGGGCTACAAAGTGAGCTCAAGGCCAGCCTGAACTGCATAGTGAGACCTTGTCTCAGAAAGACAAAAGAAATGCACTGTCTCCTTCCATAACCTTCTCCCACTAAGGAACTGTCCAACAGACGGTTTGGTTTGTTTTGTTTGGCATAGCCCAGGCTGGCCTTGAACTCAGTGATCCTCCTGCCTCAGCCTCCCAAATACTGGGATTATAGGCTTGAGTGGATGTCTTGTGTATCACTGTGTTTTTTGTGGTACTGAGGACTGAACCCAGGGCTGTCGCACTGACCTGTACCCCTAGTCTTTTCTTATCTTTTATTTTTTGAGACATGGTCACTACAGTCACTACACTGCCTGGGCTGAGCTTAAACTTGGCTTTCTCCTGCCTCAGCCTCCCAGAGTGCGGGATTAAGGAATGTTATATCACAGTCTTGGAGGAGCCACTTTTTCCTCAAGTCTAATCTTTCAGAAGGCTTTTTCCAGCCGGGCCTGGTGGTACATGCATAATCCCACCCCTTGGGAGGCTGACGCAGGAGGATTGTTCCAAGTTCAAGACCACCCTAGGCTACAAAGTGAGCTCAAGGCCAGCCTGAACCGCATAGCAAGACCAAGTCTCAAAAAGATTAAGGGGGGGGGGGCTTTTTCCTTTATCTGTATGTAAAATGTGCTTTAGTTCATTAGGGACTGAGGATAGCACCTCGGTCCTCGCCCTGGCTAGGCTCGCACCCTGTCCCAGGCATGACCTGGCCCGGCCCTGATTCTCAAGCACCTGCTAACCCAAGGCCTCCACAACACCGAATGGGGGACCAACAGGAGCTCAAGTTTCCAGGCCTCGCCAGCCAGGGGTGGCTTCACATCCGCTCCGCCCTGGGCCTCTCTGAGATGCTTCCCCAGCTGGCAGGCTGGGCTGGAAAGAGACTTCGGGGCCAGCCACCAACACCCCTCCCTCCATCTTCTCTGTGTTTATTACACAGAGCTGCAGGGCTGAGTGCAGAGCCTGGGCCGCCCGCACCCAAGTAGAGTTCTGCACTGAGATGCAACTCAGACCGTACCGCTTTGTTTTGTCTTTTTGAGACAGGGTCTCACTCTGCAGCTCAGGCTGGCCTTGAGCTCACTTTGTAGCCCAGGTTGGTCTCGAACTTGCTATGATCCTCCTGGCTCAGCCTCCCGAGTGCTGGGATCACAGGTGCGCGCCACCCATGCCCAGCCCATGCTGCTTTTTGCTAAGAACACAAAAGTGGTAACAGTGGCATTGACTCTTTCTGTAATTTTTTTCTTTTCCTTTTTTTTTTTTTTTGAGACTCATTACTTAGTTCAGGCTGGCCTCAAACTCACTAACATTACTCAGCCCAGGCTGCCCTCAATCCTAGAGACCCTCCTGTCTCAGCCTCCCAGAAGCTGGAATTATAGGCGGTCCCTACCATGCCTGGCCCCTTTCCATATTGCTTCCAGTCACCCCATCTGAGCAGGAGCAGAATTTGTCTTTTTTCCAGCATGTGACTTATACCTTCTTTCAGAAAAATACTCCTTCAAAGTATTTCTGACCTCCATTAATGAAATGAAACTCTGTTAGTCCAGGAAACTACTTCCCATCCTGACCCCTCACCCCAGCTGTTCCTGGGGAGCGGGAAAGTGACATCTTCATCCCGCTCTTCTGTGTATCGCTGTAATTATGTTTTTCATTTTCGGTGACATGACAGCCACGCCTGCTGATCACCTTCCTCCTGTTGGGCGGGTCCTGCGCTTCCAACCCATTGTCTCCTTGTGTCCGCTTCTGGGCTCTGGAGCCCCTGCCCGTCCGCAGCAGCTGGTCCTTTTGGTCCCAGTCTCCTTTCCTCTACGTGTCCCTACTGAGGAGGTCTGGGGATTGGTCTGCCGCAGGTCTCTCTCCTGCGCTAGGCTGGAAATACAGGTTGGAAATTAGGAGAAAAGAGTCTGTT
>PVLD010009036.1:0-79684 GCA_004027595.1 Dinomys branickii | reverse complement strand
TGTCTCTTAGTTTATATTCCCACCCTCGGGTTCTTACACCAGTGATACAATACGTTGCCTGCACATGTATCGCTGATTTATTTCACTTATGAGTATGGACTCCAGTTTTGTCCACTTGCCTACAAAGTCCCCAAAACTGTCTTTCTTTATAGCTGAATAATATTCCATTATATAAAAATGCCACAATTTTTTAATCCAGGCTTTTGTGGATGGGCACTTGGGTTGCTTCCACATTTTAGCTATTGCAAATGTCCCGGCATTCATGCTCGCCAAGTCTGTCTCGAGCTGGTGGTGTTTATCAAGGAGGATCGCTCCTTTGCTGCTCACCTGGTCGCCATTTTCCCGGAAGTCCCTATATATTTTTTAAATGACATGAACAGATTCTGGCAAAGGTGATCAGTTGGATTAAAATCATGGAGGTGAATGATTAGTGAACATTCGAATACTAACAAAACAACAAGTACAGTAACAAAGTAGTAGGGCCAAGGATAGCCAGGGATATAGCTCAGTGGCACAGGAACCTGCCTGGCAAGTGCAGGGTCCTGAGTTTGAGTCCCAGTACCAAAAGAAACAAAGTAGTAACACATATACATAAAGAGCCACAAAGACATGATAAAGTTTTAATAGTGATGACTTGTGAGTGATGGAAGTCTAAGTTTTTTTTTCTTTGCTTGTCTGCATTTCCCAGTATCTTACAGTGTACATTCTTACATTTGTATAGTACGAAGAGGGTTATCTGAACTGAAATTAAAGAAAAGGAAAGTCTTTTCATGAGTATTTTCCAACATATATAAATACTGTATACTCTATAACTGTGTTACTCAACAAGCTTAATATTGCATATGGAATATCTTCAAGTAGCTGCTCCTTGAAAGATGTGTTAGAATGTTACCTTCTTATGTGAATCAGATATAAGATGATATATTTTTAAAAACTAATAGTAAGACAAGATATTTTTACCCTCAGTTGGACTTTGTTGAAGGAAGACAATACAAAGCCACCACTAGGTCCTGGCAACCCCAGACCATGGGGACCCCAGGGCTTATGCCACCTTCCTGTTTCTCTGTTTTTCACCTGAATCGGGTTGTGGGAGCCATTCAGTGTGGGACTTGTAGTAATGAGGTAGATTTCCTCCTCTGTTCATTCTTCCTCAAGCCTGGAGGAAGACAACTGACACAGGGGTCATGGTGATCTCAGAAGAGCAGATGTGAACAGAAAGCAATGCCCTATGGGGTCTGCCCAGTAGACTCACACTCATGGTTAAAATAACTGTTGATACAAACTGTTGCCGCCTCCGTAGTCAACAGAATGTTGATTTTTCCTTACTCTTTCCTCAGGAGCCTTTAGAAATGTCTTTTTTTAAAAAAGTTACGGGTTTTTTTTTAAGTAGATCTTTTTTTTTTTCTCTTAAGTCAGACTTCAGCTTGTATTCATGAGAGATCCACATTTAACTCCTTTATTACTCTGCTCAGGCTGCCAAGATGAAATATCACAGACTGGGTAGTGCAGTCAACAAAAATTTACTCTCTTACAGTTCTAGAGCCCAGAAATCCAAGATCAAGATGCACTTGGGGTTATTTCTGGGGAGGCCTCTCTTCCTGACTGATCTGCGCATACCTGGAAGGAGAGAGCTCTGGTGTATGTTCAGATGATATGAACTTGACTTCTCTCCAGTTAGGGCCCACCCTGGGTCCTCATTTAACCTTAACTACCTGCTGAAAAGCCCACCAAAGGTACCTGTACTGAAGGGAAGGGCTCTAGTATGTGAATTTGGGAGAGAGATGATACAGTCCATAAAACCCACTAAAAAATAATAGATTTATAGAAATACAAAAACATATGCACAAAATTATCTGAATATGTACAACCACATATGCCATAGGATCAGCCATAAATATTGTGAACCACATAGCCGTAAGAAAGAAAAAAACTGTGAACTGATGTGGAGTAATTTCAAGATACAGATACAGAGATACGACATTGTGTTTGTTTTATTTGTTGCGGTCCTAGAGATTAAACCCAGGACCTCTTGCATGCTAGCCAAGCACTCAACCACTGGGCTGCATCCCCAGCCCCCAAAATATTTAAAAGGCAAAAACAAAATGCAGAAGTATATACACACTATATATGATATGCTACATTTGTGTAAGAAAGAAGGAAATACATATTTATAGCATAGCAATATATGTGTGGTTTATAAACATAGGCACATACATGTAATTTTGAATATTTGGAACAAAGGAAGCAGAAACATTTTTAAAAACCAATGAAAAAGGGGCTGGGGATATAGCTCAGTGGAATAAGCGCTTGCCTAGCAAGCGCAGGGTCCTGAGTTCGATCCCCAGTACCGCAAAAAAAAAAAAAGAGTTTTAAAAAAAAACCAATGAAAAGGTCACTACAGAAAGTAGGTAGAGACAACAGAAATGTTGGGATGAAAGTAAGACCATTCCTTTGTATTGGTGTTGGCTTTTGAACATGTAAATGTTTTTAAATGTTTTTAAAATCATTTAAATGTTTTACATCGTCAGTTGAAATTTAATTTTAAAAGCATAATCAGCGAACCTGAAAATTTAAAACGAACAGGAAAATGAACACACTGGATACTAAATTGGTTAATTAACCATACAAGGGAAAAAGAATTAGATTAATATTTGTGTTAAAATTATTAACATATATTGATTGTATAAATTGGTAGGTTTCACAGTGACATTTCCATATGTGCACATATCATAATTGGACCACCACGTCCACCCTTCTTTCCACCTTCTCTTGCCCTCCCCTCTCTCTCCTCTGTCCCCCCAGGGTCCTTTCCCTTCCTGAATTGCCCCACATCTACTTTTAGGTAATAAGTAGGCCTGAAACTTAAAAAAGAAATGAACTATATACCAAGTTGTTTAATTAACCACACAGAAAAACAAAACACATTACAGTGACCAGACATCCTCTGTGAGACATACTTTAAGACAGCTGATGTAAACTTTTCAAAAATGTCACTGTCATAAAAGAAAATGAGGTCTAGCCTCGATTAAATAAAACTAACAAAACATGCAATGAGTCATCAATAATTGCCCCCTAGATTGAAAAAGAAATCTGCAAAGGCTACCCTTAAAACAGGTAAGAGACTCTGAATGTGTGACACAACATTGTGTCAGCGTCACTGTTCTTGGACAGGAAAATAGCATGTTGGTAATACAGAATGTTCTTGTTCTTGGGACACATACGGTGAGTTGTTAGGGGAAAATAGCATAATCTCTACAGTTGTAGGTGATTCTAGGGGAAAGTGATGTATGTGGATGTGAGTGTACCCATGCACATTCATAGATAGATAGGTACAGATGGAGAGAAGGGGACACATAAATTGGGTCAAATTTAATGACTTTGCATGATCTCTCTCCTCCTGGTTTCACCCCAGACTAATCCGGATTAAAGGTGTGACATACACATTTATTTTATCTTTTCTGTGGATTGAAACTTTCAAGAGAAAAATGTTGGGGGAAATGAATAATACGTTTGGGTTGATTTTGTCGTGAAAGTGCAGCATTCATTCGAGAAGTATTTTACTGAGCCATACACAGTAGCCCACGACGATAGAGTCTGTGCTACTCTGGAGACTATGGTGGAGGATCATTTGAACCCAAGAGCTCAAGACCAGTTTTGGCAACATAGTTAGACACTGTCTTTAAAAGCAAAAAAGTACTTCCTGAGCAGATGTGGGTATCGCCATGGAGGGAGACAGAATACACAGTGGAAAAGATGATAGGAAAACAAAAGTTTAAATTATTATAAGTGCCAGAAGCAAAATAAAGTAAGTAACGTGATGGACAGTAATTGAAGGAAAAGTGACATTAGATAGGATAGCCAGGGAAAGCTACCTGAAGGAGAATTTCTTTGAGTTAAAACTTGAATGAGCAGAAGGAGCCGTTCGTTTATTCACCAGATTTGCTTTGAGCACCTGTTATGCGAACTGTTCTAGGATTAGGAACACAGCGGTAAGCATGATAGACAAAACTCTCTGCCTTCTCAGAGTTTCTGTCCCAAGTAGGGATGACAGATACTAACTAGGAATATGTAAGTTGGTGATGAGGGGAAAATAAAGCAAGAAAGAAATTAGTGAGGATAGGTTGAAAGGTAAATACAGTAGTTTAGGAAGGGCTGTCTGTGAGGGCTGCACAAGAACCAAGACCAGGGGTTAGAGCTAGGCTGTTGGGAGGAGACATCATATAACGCTTAGTGGGCCATTTTGATGACTTTGGTTTTTACTGAAGGAAATAGGGATCTTTGAAAGGTTCTGGATAAAACAATCACCCAATCCAGCTTGTCTTTTTAAGTGACAGCTCCAGGTGCTGAACTGAGAATAGGCTGCAAAGGTACAAGGCAAAAACGGGGACACAGCCTTCCCTGTGGTCACTGGGAAAAGAGGTGCTTTGCACAAGTGTGACCGCAGGAGGGAGGAATGCACAGGTTTGGATTCTGATTCTGTTTTAAAGGAGAAGCTGCCAGAACTTCCTGCGAACTGGCTGAAATTGGGATGTACAAAAAAGAAAAAAATTCAGCATGACTGGCGTTGGGGGGTGCAGGACCAGAAAGATGGCAGTTGCCACTGACTGAGGTGGGAAAGACCACCCAAAGAACAGAGGTGGACGAGAAGGTCGGTGGTTGGGAACGTGGGCGGCAAGGTGAGTAAGTGATCAATGGCAGCAAAAAAAAAAAAAAGCAGACCAGCGGAGAGAAGAGGCAAAAGCTGAAGTTCTGCTGAGAATCTTGGTAGGCTTGGGCAGGGATCATTAGGAATGCTTATTTTAAAAATTAATGGAATATTTTTCACTTACAAATTAACTTATGTTGAGACATGTCTGCTCAGATGAGGTTAGCTTCCAGTGTACCCTGATCTCTCTCTGAGGACCCAGCTCCTTTTGGTGGGAAGGGGAAAATTTGGGCTGAAGATGTGGCCCTATTCACAGTGACATGTGCAGTGGTAGTGGTAGGAGTGGCCCCTCAGGGTTCAGCCAGAGTGTAACAGCAGTTCCCAGACATTTTTTGTCAATGACCTCTTTGACGTGTCACTAAATTTCACAGACTGCCTTTCATTTTTTTGAGCCAAATTTCCCTGCAGTCTGTGCCCCACACATAAGTCCGAAAGGGACACACATTCTAAGCATATTTTGTTCCTCAAGAGCAGGCTCTGGCAGCTCTGAGACTATTCATTCGCATTCCATTGCCCCTTCTGTCCTACACAGGCTGCTCTTAAAATAATGCCAATTGATTTATTCAGATTCTTCCTCCCCCAAGGAGAAGCTGAAGGCTTTTATGAGAATTCCCCCAGAATTGCTGAGGTTCTGTGGGCTTCAGTGGGTGTGCTTAGAGTAATGGCTCTGACAACTTGGGCCCTCAGTGGCTGCTTATTGACAGAGATGGTGGGGCTTGTTAGGGTTGATACCTGGAAGTCCCCGAAGAGCCTCACGTGCTTATAGACAGGGCTTTAGTGAGCTAAGTAATTACAGGGATGGTATAGCTGACTTGCTGTTGGTGGTGGGGTCTTGTCATAAGAGACAGGGCACTGCTGACAGGACCTGGAATGATGCTGTAATATCATCCTCCTCAGCTTGTGTCTTCAGTCTCTGCTTCTTGACCTGGATGAGGTGAGCACCCTTCCTCCTCCTAGTGCCTTCCACTATGGGGCTTCCATGTAGATCCCAGTCTTAATGCGCTCTGTCATGAGGACCTTCTCTCTGCAGCTTGAACATGTCATGCCATGGCAGTGCTTTCCAGGGCAGCTCCCTTGACAGAAGGGAGATAGATCTTCCCTCTCCTTCTTGCTTTTTGTACCCCCAACTTCTACCTCCCTGGGTTTATTTTGAAGGGCATATTAGTAAGGTGAGTCAGTAACCAAAAGATAAATGCTACATGATTCCACTTATACTATATGAGGTCTCTGTGGTAGTCGAATCTATAGAAATACAAGTAGAATAGTAGTTATCAGAGAGCAGGGGGACTAGGGAAAGAGTAGCTGTTAACAGGTATAGAGTTTCACATTTCTCATTTGAAAAGGTTCTAGAAATATGTTCCATAATAATGTGAGTACATTTAACACTACTGAACTGTATACATTTTTAGGTCAAATTAAAGATTTCTGAGAAGAGCATGCTATTGTCCTGCTATCCAGAGCTTTTTCCCGTGCTCCACCTTGTAGAACTGAACAGCCAGCCTCTACACCAGTGTGGCCATCTGTTGTCAGAAGCCAGTGTCAGCCAAAGACTCTCCAACTGCCACCTGCATGACATGAGCCCTTGACTAAATTGTTCACGTTGAATTTATGTCTAAAGTTTAAATTAGAATCAATAATGAGATACCGGGGTTTCAGACTTGGGAAAACTGCACAGGAAATCCCAACCCAGTGTCAAGTACAAACCACTGGCACAGAAGACAGATGGCTAAACAGGGCCTAGACGAGGGGACCTTCAGCAACCAGGAGGTTTCATCTCTTCTCCCTTTGTCTTTAGTTCTCCTACAAAACTATACTTTCTCCTAATTTTTGCCTATAATAGTTTTCTTCATAAACTATAGGTATTTATTGAATATCTGCTATAAGTAAATGGATGTACCCCGACCATGTTTTATAGCATATCTTTTACCTTCCTGTTGTTTCCTTTTATTGCACCTGCATCTTTTCTACTTATAATCAGATCTGGTTTCCTTTCTTCTCATTAGCAAAGATTTCAAAATTACCTAGTTCTATCATAAAATCTGTCCAAGAGATTATTAAGGAGGAAAGGCTTTGGGCTGTTTTCTCCTGTCATTTCAGGGTGTGTAGAATCACAGGGTGTGTACATTCATGATATTTTTTAATGGCTCAGTTATTGTGTCAAGCCCAGGAAAATACAAGATGGGGCATGCTGCTATCCATTCAAACAAAACTGTAGGTTTGTGTGACTGACTATACTTGCTCGTCTGACAGGTTTCCATAGAAATGTTGACTTGTTCAGGAAAGGAGACTAATGCCTAGAAATAATGCCTGTATAAATGCCTTTAAACTCAGACTATTGATTCTCCACTTGTTTAATTTCATGTTTCTACAATTGTGCAGTCAGTTGAATTTTTGTTGAGCAAGAATGATGGCCTTTGAAAACTGACGTACTTATGAAATCATTGACTTCTTTATTTTTTTAAATACTGCTTTCCATTACATGCTATCAAAGCTGCTTATGTTCTCTGCAAATTGTTCATGATCTCAGCAGACTGGTTGGACTAGACGAGCATTCCAATCTAAAGTAACTTTAAGGAGGCATCATTAGTAGATTTATAGGAGACCCAGGGAAGTTCAAGGGTGCTCTGTTTATTTTGCCAACTCACTGGCCCACATACTTGGCCATGGTATCCAAAGCAAGTGAAAATACTACCAGCCCTGTTTTTTGTTCTGTCAATTTGTGTATAAAGTGTTTAGAGATATTAGAAACTGTAACAGCTCTCAGATTATTGTGGTATGAGGTGAAGACTACCAATGAGTGGAGGATTTTTTTTAAAAAGACGTGTTAGAGTACAACCTCCCAGTTGGGAATCTTTTTGTAATAATCCATAGGTAGGCCCCAGCCTCTGCTTGAACTCTTTCAATGGGGAGCTCACCATTACTCAAAGAGAGTGCCTTCCATGTTATACAATGGTGATTTTTAGAAGATTTGTTCCTGTTTATAGAGGAAGTCTTCCTCCCTTAAGTTTTCAGTTGTGGCCCTAATTATGCCTTCTAGAATGGAAGAGAACAAATCTAATCTCATCTTTTCAAGAGAGCTTATTGGCTCTCTGGAAGAAACTCATGTGAGTCCCCATGAAGGTCCCTTTCTCAAGGTTTAAAACAGTACTCTGTCCCACAGGCTGCTTGAAATGCAGATTCAGTAATCATCGTGATCCTTTTTGGTCAGGCTTATTCTTAGCACATAGCACTTGGAATAGGCATGAGAGCTTCAGTGTGATCTGAACAGGAAAGAATAAAACTATGACTTGCTGTCTCTGCGTTAAATCTATCTCCAAGTAGCCCATGACCGTGCTGTTTTCCTAGCACCTGTGTCACAGTGCTGACCCACCTCCTTAAAACGAGGAAGCTCCTATTCTGTTCTTGCAAAGTTGAACTGCTTAATACCAGGACAGGATTTAATGTCTGTTTTTGTTAAACTAATCTTTACACACTTACCCAATAACAAGAACTTGTGGTCACTACTTGGGCTCTTGATTCTGTTCTGGAGCAGCAGAGCAGTTGCCACTCACGTCTCTCTAAGTCAGAGATAGAAGTTAGGTGACAGAAGGCTGGGTCATATCACTAGACACTTCAAATTGAAGTTGAAATCAATCTATCAACGAGGATCACTTACTTTTACCTTCATCCAGACCTCACTTTTTCATATGATTCAGGGAATGACCCGTAAGAGATGTCAGCTGCCTTGCTGAAATCCTAGGGTGCTATTTCTATTGCGTTCTCTGAGCAGTAATCCCATCAAAACCAGAAATGAAGTTATTTTGGCATGACTTGTTCCTAATGAAGCTTGAATCATCTGCTACTTTCCTGTCTGGGTTCTAAATGGGTGATGGTTTGTTTGCCAGACCCAAAAAGGTCAGGTGTACAGTTCAGAGGGAGATGTTGGTCAAAGACTTGGTTTACTCACTAAGAACACTGAAACATTCAGAGAACACATAGGAAGGTTTCAAAGTGAGTGACATGACAAACTTCCAAAATGAGTGACATGAAAAATGTCAGGAGAAACCTCCTCCATTATGTGTATCATTATAAAAATGAAAAGTAAAAAAAAAAAAAGAATCATTCACTACAATTCTTAGAGGAATGTATGCTAAGATCAGCATATGATTTAAAATCAGAAATGGAACCTGGATATTTAAAAACATGAAAAATTTCAGTTCCCAAGGCCCATTCGTGCTACAAACTTCTATTAGAAATGAAGCTGAACAAAAACTCCTTGGAGCCAACTCTGTTTGGGCGAGAATAAATCCAGGGCCGGGTCCGTAGGAAAAACAGTAGTTGTTTGACCATGGAATGGACTTGTAAATCCCATAGAAGGAAACATTTAAACCTGTGCCAAAAAGAGCCATTCTCACAAAGCTCCCCCAGGGAGAGCCAGGCACTAACAGATCACCCCCTGCAAGCAGAGAGGCTGCGTGCATGTTGTCTCCAGCATTAATCGCCCCATCTTTGTCTTGCACATTTTCCTGTTTCTCTCTCAGCGATGATGTCTCTGAGAAGCAGCAGCCACTGGCCCCCGTCCCTTTACCCCTCTACTGTTTTCATACAGCTGTTCTTTGGTTCCTCGAGCTCTTCTTCCAGCATCAGAAATGATTGAATCCTGGGGAAAAAAAAAAATACTGCTGTGGAGTTATTTTTGGCTCCTTTCCCTCTAGCCCCGGTGTCTGCGTGCTCTGACAACCACTAACAGCTGTTAGAAGGGGTTTTCAGTTGCCTGGTTTCTTGCTGAAGTGCTTTAACACCAGTCTTCTAAGAGCTCAGCTACACGGTAGATGGGAGAGAAAAATGGCAGGAGAGTTACATAAAATCTCCTTCATCTGGGGAATCGGATTTTTTCTCCTTTTGAAGAAAAAATAAGCCCCTGACAAAAGCTGCAGACACACTGCCAGCTGAGTGCCTCTGGAGGCTAATTCAGATGATCTCATGCATTGGCTTCAGAGGGACACAATCAGGAGTGCTAGACGTCTGTACATTGTTGATGTGAGAATCTTAGCATCCTGCCCTCATTCCGCCATCTCTGCACAACATCTGGAGTTCTGGATTAGGCTGAGGGGAGATAGCTGTCACCAGAGAGGGTGGAAGCTGCTATGGGGGCCCCCAGAGGCCACCAAGAAACCCAAACCCTCCATCAGCCTCTCTAGCAGAAGTTCCCAAGTGGCCTCCTCAGTTATTTACTTCCTTACAAAGCATTGAGAACGACAGTAAGACACTTGAAAGGTTTGTACTCCCCATAAACATTAATCCATCAATTCTCACGAACCTCAGGAAAGATAATGTTGCTGCTGGTTTTGATCCATGCTTAAAACTCATGTCTAGCAACTTTTCTACCTTTCACTGCTTCACTTTTCAGAGGACCTACTCCAGAGCTTTGGATGGGAGTCACACAGAACTATCCCTGGTATTTCACATTGGAAAATAGGAGAGGCTGTGTCCAAATGTCTGCAACTTCAGAACTTGGCCAGACTAATTATCCAGGCTTCTCATCCAAGTATTTCCTAAAATATGAATATGTATTGCACATCTTAGAAGTGAAATTGTTTCAGGCAGTATGTAAGGATTTCATCAAATTGTTGTGTTTTTCATATATGTATTCCAAAAAGTGCAATTCATATGTCAAATCTGGAAGTTCAAAATTTCTTAAACTCTATTTAAAAGAAGACAGCGAGTTACATTAGAAAAACAGATGAAGCATGGTGACAGTGGGTCGTAAGTGTCTGTAGTTTTGGAACCACAACATAATTTGGTGCTTTTGCTGTCCACAAACCCCGCCTTCTTATATCTTTATTCAAAACCCTAAGGACATCTTACTGAAAGTGTCCAGTTTCCAAACTTGTCTATAAACTACAGCTACAAGGTTTTTTAAATTAACTATATTTAGATGAAAGCACTTCTTTGTGTTTCTTTTTATCAGTCATTTTTTAGGTGTTTGGTTATCTGCTTTGTGTATTTTTTCCAAAGTATTTTAGCATTTATACAACCTCCTCACCAATTTTTTTCGTCTACATTATGCTGCAGATAGAGAACAGCATTACACTTGACTCACGTGTGGTATGATTTCTTCATGACTACTTTAGATGATGGATAACCCTATCTCAGTTCTCTGTAACCGTGCCGCTGCCTCCCTCCCTTTCTTCTCGTGTTGCATTTCAGTGAAGTTTTTGGTGTATTTTATCAGTGCTTATTAACCTCACAGGATAGTGAGTTTCAGTGGGGTGTTTCTTACACATGAATATATTTCTATTAGATCCATCTCCCCTGTTTCTCTCTTACACTCCTTCCCCCTTCTCCCTAATCCCTTCCTCTTGTCTAATAACAGTGTCCCTTCGACTTCCATGTCTTCCTTTTTCCATATTCCACCCATCTCATTTAATGTGATGATCTCCAGTTCCATCAGTTTTCCTGGAAAGTGACATGATTTTGTTCTTTATGACTGAAGAATATTGCACTGTTTATGTAGTATATTTTCTTCATCCTGGTGATACACCAGGCTGCTTCCATTTCCTGGCTATTATGAATTGTGCTGCTATAAGTTTAGTGATACCAGTGTCCCCCTAGTATGCAGGCTTTCATTCCTTCTGGTACATACCAAGGAGTGGTCTACCCGGGTCATATAGTAGCTCTATTTCTGTTTTTAGTTTTTCTTTTTTTTTTTTTTTGAGGTACTGGGGATCGAACTCAGGACCCTGCGCTTGCTAGGCAAGTGCTTATTCCACTGAGCTATATCCCCAGCCCCTGTTTTTAGTTTTTCAAAGAGCCTCTGTGCTGCTTTCCAGAGTGGCTACCCTAATGTACATTCCCCCAGCAGTCCAGAAGGGTTCTTTTTTCCCTACATTCTCACTGATGGCTATTCGGACTGAGGTGAGATAGAGTCTCAGTGTAGTTTTTGATTTGCATTTTCCTATATCTAAAAATTTTGAACATTTTTCATTTACTTACTGGCCACTTACATTTCTTTTGAGAAGTCTCTGTTAAGCTCATTTTCCCATGTGTGGCTATTGTTTGCTTGGTGTTAGATTTTTGGAGATCTTTATGTATTCCAAATATTAATCCTCTGTCAGAAGAGCGATTGGCAAAAATTTTCTCCCATTCTGTAGGCTCTCTCTTCACCCTGTTATTTCCCTTCTTGTGCAGAAATTTGTTTAATTAAGTTTAGTGGTACAATTTAGATACACATCATGATCACATGCATCATAGGGAATTTGTACCTATACATCATGTATCTTTTTTGTGGTTTTTTTGGTTTGATTTGGTTTTTGAGACAGGATTTTGCGATGCAGATCATGCTGGCCTTCAACTCACTTTGTAGCTCAGGCTAGCCTTGAACTCACAATGATCCTCCTATCTCAGCCTCTCGAGTGCCAGGATTACAGGTGTGTGGCACCACACCCAGCTGTATGAGATATATCTTGATTCCTCTATTTCTCATTCTCCTCCTTTCAGCCCCTCCCCCTCCTTATTTATAAGGCTTTAAGTCCACATTATCCTCCTTTTCTCATTTCCCTTCCTTCCTTTCCCCTCCCCCTCCTTAGTTCCCCTTTCCTCTTGAACAATTTCTTCCTATTTCACAGTATCTATTACACATTTTGGTTCTTATTTACACTTTCAGTTTCTCACAGCAGAGAGACAATGCAATATTTACAAGTGTGGCTGACTTATTTCACTTAAGAATATGGTCTCAAGGTGCGTCCATTTAGCCAGCAATGTCTCAGGTTTATCCTTTCTATGGCTGAGTAGTACTCCATTATATTCTCTAACACGTACATTTGGTCTTGTTGCCAAGAATCAGGTGGCTGTCGTATGGATTTGTTCCTGTGTCTCCTATTCGATTCCACTGTCTGTATATTTGTTTTTGTGCCAATATCATGTTGTTTTGGTTGCAAAGGCTTTGTAGTATAAATTATTACGATATTTCCAGCCTTGCTCTTTTCGTTTAAGATGGCTTTGGATATTCTGAGTGTTTTCTGTTCCCATATGAATTTTAGGGATGTTTTCCTAGTTCTGTGAAGAATGTCATTGGAATTTTGGTGGGTATTGCAGTGTATCTGTAGATCACTTGTGGTAATACGGCCGTACTGACAATATTAAATCTGCCAGTCCATGAACATAAAGATCTTTGCATCTTTTGCTGTTATTTTTTTCCAATTTACTTTTTCAGTGTTCCTTAATTTTCATTTTGGAAGACCTTCATATCCCTGATTAGGTTGATTCTTAGGTTTATCTGTTTATTTATCTGTTCATCCATGTCTTCATTCACTCATTTATTTGAAGCTATTGTATTTTCTGATTTATTTCTCAGCTAGTTTATTTTTAGTGTGTAGAAAAGATAAGGATTTTTAAATATTGATCTTACATACTGAATTCAGTAAAGATTTTTTAAAAGGCGTGGAACTTGTTGGGTGCTGTGAGCATCGACATAATTTAGATGTTCTTCCATAAACAAGACATGGAGGACATGAGTTTGTTACTAGGAACCTCATTTTCTGTTGCAAAAATGTAGAGTAGGGAAAGGACAGCAGAAAACAGGGCAAAAGAGGCAGTTCACCTTCTTCACCATTCTGTCCCTAGAGCCCAGCACAGTGTGTGGCATATGGTAAGTACTCAATAAATATTCATTGAATGAATAAATGAAAGAATCACTGTAAAACAGGCAATGATTGTAAACGATGTTTACTCCTGTATAGAGAATTTTGGGGCTGGGGAATAGCTCAGTGGCACAAGTGCCTGCCTGGCTAGCACAAGGGCCTGAGTTCAATTCCCAGTACCAAAAAAAAGAGAACTTTGCTCTCCACTTAAAGGAAGAAGAGGAGAGTAGGGATTTTTCTGTACATATTAAGAATGTTTCCCACCTGCCTCTGGTCTCCTGCATTGGCAATACATTGAGCTTCTTTTCCCTGTGAACTGACCACCCACACTTCTCCTGCAACAACCATATCCTATTAAGAAACCTCTTCTCCAGGAGCCCGAGTCCCACAGAGCCAGCGGTCCCCTTCCCACCTCACCGTTCCCATCCTTACTACATTACGGGTCAGTCAGCATCCCCCTTCGCTAGCCCTCCACAGGCACAGAGCACTACATAGCCTTGTCAAATACGAACATAATGCTTTAGGTACAATATTCCAGTTGCGTGTGTCTTCTAGGTGTTAATGTCCTGGAAAGGCTCACCACTTGGCCAATGTGTCTAGTTCTCATCCTGGTCCCCATACCAAAGTTTTTTGAGAGATTTCAGTTGGAAATAGCAAGGTGCCACTAGAATTGTTTCCTCACAATTCCATTTCTCACTTTTAACCCCATTTCTCACTTGTAACCCCATTTCTCCATGTCTGTCTTGTATATGGTCTCTTTCCTGATCCTTTTGTCATTTTCTCAGAACTAATGTAATCATTAAAATAAGGAGCCATAACTATAAGCAAATCATGTAAAAGGCTCAGCAATTCAGGGAACCGAAGGTGAATTTTCAGTTTTGCCATCATATTGCCCGATATTCACCCTCTCTGAAAACATGCTGTTTTTTGGCTGTACTTGAAATAGAAATCACTGGATACAAGTATTTTTCATCATATTTAAGGTTAAATAATTATCCTATATGATCCATTTTGGATGTCTTTTTTGTCTCCAAATATTACTATCTAATTAAATCTAATTGGAAATTAGACTGTCAGAGACAGTGATTGTGTAAATCATGTTTACTCCTTTTTTTTATTTTAAAGACAAAAGAATGGAGATACATAAACAAGGATAACACAAAAACCAAAAAGGAAATACAAAATTTTAGAGAAGATAACGGAATTAGCACTGGATGCTGTATTACATAATGTTATATTCACATTTGTTAAGACAAAAACAATAAAGGAAATACAAAATTATAAAGAAGATAGTAGAGAATTAGCGCTGGATGCTGTAATACATAATGTTCACATTTGTTGCTCAGTTACACAGGTGATGGCTCATTCAATTAATCAGTTTTCTCCACCCTTATCTCTGTTGTTCTCCCACCCAATCAGTCATCTTCCCCTGATAGTAACTGTAGTTTTTTTTTTTGGTTTTCTTACTCCCTCAGGCTCTCACACTGGGGAGAGACATGGCTGTTTCTAATTATGCTGTAACAAACATGGGTGCGTACAGATTGCTATGGCAGGAGGTGGCAAAGCATCCATCCTCAAAGACAGTAGATAGGCAGGGAACCAGGTTCACTATGGTCAAGCCCCCGTTGACAAGCCCTTAAGGCTATCAGGGGTCCGGTTGAGTCAGCGGGGTTACTCGGCAGACTGCCAGGCTCCTCCTCAATGCAGCGTGCTTGGAGGCCCGGTCGAGTCCTTGGGGCTGCTCCTGAGGACCACAGGCTCTGCCTTGTTGAGGTGCTCCCAGGGCCCCTGTTGGGTCCATGGGGTCACCCTTTATCCTAATTTTAGACAATGTGGAATTCAAGCCAAAATTGATAATTATAGGCAAAGAAGGTCCCTACATAGTGGTGAAGGGAACAATTCATTAGCAAGAAATGAAAATACAAGCATATATGCACCAAACATCAGTGCACCCAACTTTATAAAAAATCATATAAACACCACAATTGCAGTGAGGGACCTCAGTACCCTTACTATCTCTCATCATGTAGTAAACTAAAATCAAAATAGATGAAAGATCTAAATACGAAAACAGAAACACTTAATCTGCGGGAAGATAAAATGGGTATAGGCAAGGACTTCCTTAACAGAACCCCAGTTACACAAGAAACAATAACTAGAATCAGCAAATGGGATCACATCCAACTAAAAAGCTTCTGCACACCAAAGGAAACAACCAACAGAGTGAAGGGACAGTGTAAAGAATGGGCAAAAAATTTTGCCAGCTGTTCCTCAGACAGAGGACTAATAACCTAGAAAAGAGAAGAACTCAAAAATTAAACCCTCCTCTCAAAATAAAAGATTCATTGAAAAATGGGCAACTGGTGGGCGTGGTGATGTACTCTTGTAATCCGAGCACTTTGGAGGCTAGGATCATTGCAAGTTCAAAACCAGCCTGGGCTATAAAATGAGATCAAGGCCAGTCTGAACTGCATAGTGAGACCTTGTCTCAAACAGACCAAAAAAAAAAAGTGGGAAACTGGAATGAACAGACACTTCTCAGAAAACAGAACAAAAATAGCCAATACATTACAGCGGGGGAAGTGCTCAATATCCTCTGGCCAGTTGAGAAACAAAGTGTTTTAAAATGCTGAGATTCCATCTTACTCCAGAAAGAATAGCTATTATCAAGAAATCAAATAATAACAAATGCTGGCAAGGCTAGAGGGAAAGGGAACCCTTATACATTGCTGATGGGAATGTAAATTAGCACAGTCATTATGGAAATCTGTATGGAGATTCCTTAAAAAACTAAAAATAGGAATTCCACTCAACCCAGCTATTCCTCTTCTAGATGTCTTCCCAAAAGAGTTAAAGACATGATATTGCAGCGATACATGCATGCCCATGTTTTGTAGCAGCACAATTCACAAGAGTTAAACTTGGAAAGCAATAGATGAATGGATAAAGAAAATAGTATTTATAGTAGAGCATAGTAAAGTACCATTCTGCCATAAAGAGAGATAAACTCGAGTCATTTATAGGTAAATGCATGCACCTTGAGACTGTAATGTTAAATGAAATAAATGAGACACACAAGCTTAACTCTTACATGGTTTCTCTTAGATAATAAACCCAAAAAGTAAAGAGCAACATAAAAGACAGAGAATAGAAAATAGAAAGCTCTGTGCAAATGGAATGGTTACTAAGAGATGGAGGGAGAGAAAATACTAAATTTTATACAGCTACCAACTTCACAAGAGGAATGTGACTGTGTACTGTAAACATGTACTAATAAAACATTTAAATTGGGGGATTATAAAAAGACCTTGCCCTTTCTCATTCCTCCAGAGAGCGGCCATATAGGCTTAGTACCCGGGAGTAAGGCTTAGCCCTTGAAGTCTAGCAATGTCATTAGATCTGCCACTATGAGCAGCTTAAAGTGATAGTTGTAATAGCAATCATGAGGACCTAGGACACTTATGTACGCCACTGAATACGTACAGACATAGCCCCATGGGCATTTGTATGTTGAAGGAGGCTTTTCAGTTTTCATTTCAGCAAAGTAGGGGATAGGAGGAACTTGTCCTAAAAAAATCTGATTTTTTAAATACGCAAGTTCCATGACTGTAGGGAGAACCCTCACTCTCTGTACTGCTTAAAACATTCTCGTTACCTTGTGCGTTTTGATCCATTCAAATGCAGGTCCTGTTTTTGATGACCTGGTGACTTAGGAATGAAGTATTAGATAGGCAGTTTGGACAGATTGTCTTCCAGAAGTTTCAGGGGCTAGGTGTTTGAACCCAGGGTGTATTTTTTCTTAGAAATGGGTTATATAGTGTTTGATTTTTCTAAAATCTCCCAAACCTCAATATCCCTATAACTATCTTCTTCTGGTTTTTTTTTCAGCATATAATTTATCATCATGTAAGGAGAGAAGGAAATTAATTCCATGCTCCGCATGTAAGTGAAGGGGCCAGCTAGCCAAAGGAAGAGTAGGTAATGGGAGTAAGATAGGGGATAGAAGGTATGAGTAGTAGTTTCAGTGCGTAGGAAAGGCTACCTTGGGTTTATTGTCCTTCCACTATACCCCTGTAGCACCTTCTCTATACTTCTGTCATAGCACCCGTTACATTTTACCGTAATTGAGTTGTCTGTCTCCTCGTTTGGACAGTCAGATCCTTACGCAAAATTTCTGTGAGGCGGCTGTGGCATTTGCAGCCAGCAGACCTACCAGCTAGAGCAGGACCAACAGAGGAACTTCTTGGCTAATGTCATCAAATAAGTGAAGAACATCTTGTAGCAGAGCTTGAGATGCAAGATGTGTGATATACGTTAGATAAAAATGAGAGGAGGATGTAGAACCAGGTCATTGGCCGGGTGTGGTGGTGCACACCTGTAATCCAGGTCACTGAACGCCAGAGACATGGAATGCCAACAGACATGGTGTCAGTGCATTCTAGTCCCGACGCACTTTGCCGGCCATGCCTAACATCTGATCACATATTTTTGGTGGAAAAATAGCTTTAGAGTTCCAGCTAATGAACCCATTTTCTCCCGGCATCCAGGACACACAGACTTCCTCTGGGGTGAGACAAAGATCTCAAGGCAGCAGTAATTTATCTTTATAGATTGGAGCAAATGTGCCGGGGGAGCTCTCTCCACGAACATCCTAGGAGTCTGCAATTGGCGAACAAAGGGTAGTTGCTCCCATGAGCTTTCCTGAGGACTCGCTGCCATTCACTTTCAAATACAGCGTATTCATGAAGTGGAGGTTGTTTGTAAGTCAGGGACGGCGTGCGGCGTGCGTGCGTGTGATGAAAACGCTTTCAGTCTCGGATTCTCTTTATCTGCACCACCCACACATACATAGAACATTTTGCTCATCTTTTCTTTGCATCATCCATTTCCTTCTCTTTCCAGCTTTAAAGGATTAAATTAATATTTTTATGTTGACTTCACATCCTCTTAAAGTCAAACAACCTGGTCAGTAAATTGAGGTTAGAGTGGCCCTTGTCCCAGCCGGGTGGCAGACAGCCTTGAGCCGGAGCCCGGGCAGCCTTCTCTGGCAAGCTGCAGAGTTCACTCTCTAGGCTTTGGTTGCACCACTATAATTATCCCTGAGAAGCCTATAGTTAATTACAATGCATGAATGGCAGATATTCTTGGACTTATTTGCATTCATTGCTTGCTGGTGGTTTCTCTGTTGAGGTCTCCATCCGTGTTTTTACAGAGCTTTTGGCAGTGTCTCTGCAGTTGGCGTGTGAATTTTTATGATCTGTTGCATGTTATTCATGCAATTTCCTGCCCTGTAATGGTATCAGTTTTCCAGACACAGAGGAATACAGGCTAAAACCCAGGAGCCGGCATTAGCATAAAGTGTCCCAGTTCTGTCAGTTTGATTAATTTGTCTCTTTGTCTCCACTCTATATGATAAGTGCTATTAATGGTTGCAGCACTTCATATGTCAAAGTCTTTCTTCCTAATGACTTGAAAATGTGGTCTATTTCCCCCCTTTTTGTATTATTTTTCTCATTTAGCATTCCACTCGAGTATAGATTTATGCCATGCTCTTTCATTATCTTACTGGTTGCAGCACTGGAGTGATTACATATGGTGTAGAGTATGCGTAAAGATGTGATCCCAGGGGCAGCAGCTGCTGATGCAAGCTGAAAATAGATCCAGCGTATGCTCAGCACTTTTCCCAGAGGCCTTTTATTTATTAGTAGCAGTCTTGGTACAGGACAGCTTGGATCCTCATTTAGTGAGATGACTTTTTGCCTTTCTGAACACTACAGTGACTTTGCTCTATTCACCCACACTGCTGTGTCATTTTTTAACTGCCTTATAGCTCAGCAATAACTTAACCCAACATAAGTTGTAATATAATCTCAATATATAATGAACTCAAAAAGTGACAGGCTCCATTTGAAGTAACAGGGCTTGACAGATCTAAGGTTCAAATTAAATAATCCTATTTGTAAGACAGCGTTTGTACATGGTATACTGCTTTAAAATAAATTTCTGTTCTTCTCCAGCGATTCCCATACATTTTTAGTATTTTTCCCTTTCCAGAGGACATTTCTCCAGAAAGAAATGTGCCACAAAGACAACAGGCTCTTTCACAAGGAAAGAATAAGAGGAAATGTTTTTTTGATTTGGTTTTGTTTTGCTTGTTCCCAGGATAGTCCCTGAACTGGGCCCAGCATCCTTAGTGATTCAGGATGGGTAGTTATCCCTCCAAGCCAGCAAATCCAAGCAGCGGAGGCTTTATTCTCAGTACAGCACATCTGTGATACAGTAGCAGGATTAGGATTAAGATAATACCTGACCTACTGCACGTTTTTAGGTTCAAGTAGTTATTTTTCATAATTTTTGCATTCCCAGTAATGGACATACATATGCATTTCTGCATAAATTTAAGCACTGTTACTTTGTAATCTTATTCTTATCTACAAGAGGTGTTTTTTAAACAGCATAAGGAGGAAGTTCCTTATACAATTTAGGAACTGCATACTAATCCCTTGCTGTATGGGGAAAATTCACAAATGGCAAAAATTAACATTAAAAGTTTACAGGTTATATTACTCATTGGTGGAGCCTAATGATATAATGAGGAGATCTTGAAAAGTTGATTCATTAATAAGGAGCAAACCTTTTTCTGGTTAAGTAGTAGAAAAGGAAGACAAAAATCCCAAGCCAGGTAATAAATTTACTTTTTTTCTGTTTTACGTGTGATTTTTACTTTCTCAGCAGCCATCTCGGCATCAGTAGAAAAAATGATCGCTCCCCAAATCTGTTGCTGCCCAGAGTGCCATAGGTTTGTGCCTTTGATAATAGAGATTTTATTAATTGCCTGATTGTGGAGAGCTAAACACATGATTTCCTGCTGGGTTAGGTTAAAAAATTAGGATAGTGATTCACAATAAATACGTAAAATGTGATGGTTTCATTTTAGCAGGTATGGGACCTGTATATTGTAGAAACAGCATCATTCGGTCCACTACTAACAAAATACACCAAGGGGCCTTTGACTTCAGCCGAAGAGAAGTCTTCTTTTCTTGCCCATGTGCATAATTGCACAAGGAAGTAAGACCATAGCATTTTATCAGCTGCAATGCTTGTGGTTCATATATTATTTCAAATTTGGAAGAAGGAGTTTAGACCTGTAATGGCCTGGATGCTGTGACAAGGGTGGCAGCCAGCATCCTCCCCTGAAGATGCCCTGCAAGACAGTAGAGAGGTGACAGCAGCAGGACAGACGGCAGGCAGGAGCTTGCCTGCAGCTGATGTGCCTGCTTTCTTCTGATTTTTGTCTTCTTTCTCTGCTTCACACTTAAATGTACAAAGGGCACCCGAGCTCATTCTCCAGGCTTAGCCCTAGTTCTCTCTGCTGTGACGCGGTAATGTTATAGCTGATTTCATTCTCTGTCTAGTGGCCTCCGAACAGTGGGTGATCTTACTTGCTATAGGAAAAGTGATACTCAGACAAGATGAATTAAGGCCGGGGTTTAAGTATTAACTCTTAATTTCCTTGCTCTTGTGGTTCTAAATTAGATTCACTGTTATAGCTCAGAAAGTGTGAGCATTTATATGTATGTGTGTGTGTTGCTAAAACAGTGTGTGTGATCAATGGAATTGACCTTGTTTTTCTCCTGCAACACATAGACTGTATTATGAAACAAAAATGAAAAACATTTCATACATCTTGTCAAATTTTTCACTGAGACCTCTGAAAGCTGATATTTCCTTCCTGCCACTAGATCTGAAATGAGAACAAAAGCACTTCATTTTGATAAGTAGGACTTTGTTTTTCTCTGAAGCCTTTTCATTTCCAGGATGCCTTAAGAGAGTCGTCTCTTTTGGGGCTAAGCTGCCCAATAAATGATATATCCTGACAAGGAGGCTCTCAGCCAGTTATTTACCAAGTGGTTTGTAAAGCAGAGAATAAAGAAAGAAGCACACTTCCAGACAAAGGCCAAGCAGAGAAAGAAGAAACAAACTTTACTTAGCAGCTACTGTGTACCACGTGAACAATCTAGGCAAAATCATAAGGTTTTAGTATCAGAGGAACAAAAGAAGATTGAAAGATTTAGAGTCTTGCGTTTTTTAATGGGAACACTCTGTATTGCAGAAGTGTTTGAACAGAAGAGAGAAAAGGGGGAAAGACAAGATAAGCTGTTAAAGTTTATCTAAAACGATCATAATGAGGCGAGAGGATTTCAGACACTAGAACAGAACAAAATCAGTCATGTTTAATACCAATAGTTATTAGCAAGTAGAAAGATAAACGTCTTGCTCCTGTATTTTACGAACAACTTCTGCCTCTTGAAATTCTTTTGAAAACAGAAAAAAAAATCTGTATCCAGAGATTTGCTTAGCTGTCAAAGGTCTTCCAGAAAATTATTGTCACAAAGCTCCAAATCAATGGGAATTTTTTTTTCCAGTGGATAACACAAGCCAAGTTTGAGTACAAGTTAAAATTCACTGTGTGAATTCATCCTGGCTTGCTACAGCTGTGAGTGTACTTTATTTTCTATTGCTGACTCTTTCAACAAAACATACATCCACCCCATTTCCACCCTTCAGATTTCAAGTGGAGGAAAGCTATTTGAAGACCCACTCTCAAAACTGACTTGTTAGACTTTGTAGAACTTACTTTAAAAGCTACCACAAATGTAAATGTGTATGTATCTGCCTTTTGAAACTAATTTTAATCCAAGGAAATTACAGCATTTGTGTTTGTGGCCATGCATTTATGCCCTGAACTCTCGGAAGGCACTTTTATAAACAAGCGGGAGCTCTTGGACTTCTAGTTTTGGTTATACTATGTTCCACTAAAAAGATACATCTGCTTAATTAAGTTCAGCTTTGTTAGTGAGACCAGCGGGTGATAACAGGACAGTAATTTCTATATATCAACTTTGACTCTTTCCTTTAATTGGCAGCAAGGAGAAATATTAAAAAATCTTTCTTGCACAGTATGATACATGGGCAGGGAGTTTTTCTCATGTGATATACTGGGAATCATAAAACCTTAGTCTTAAAAATCATCTGACCTAGCACTGAGAAAAGGGCTATATTTTGTCATTTGTATACCCCCTGTGTCTCATACGGCCATGATGAAGATGATTAAAAAAGTAACCTTTATTGAGCAATCACTGTGTGTCAGGCACTGCTCCATGCACTTTAGATGTTTAACTCATTGACACTATGGGATTGTTACTGTTATTATCTCCACATGCCAAATGAGGAAATTGAGGCAAGAGAGGTTAATTAACTTGCCAGAATGTCAGCTCCTAAGCAGAGGAGGCTGGATGACAGCCCAGGCAGCCTGGCATCACAGCCCATGTTCTGAACTCCTTGCTTCAGTGACAACAGTCATACTCATTAAAGATGAGAGTGCTTGTGTTTTTAAAAGGTGGGAAAATGAAGTCCAGGGTCATAAGCCCTCCAGAGATTCAGAGTATTTCCAGCTGTCTTTCCAACTTTCCCTGTGCCCCCACAGAAAGCACTAGCAACCCCCCACTAGAAGTGTACGTTATAAAAGAAATGATGGAAAAGATGCTGCAGAAAATGAAATTTTAAATGACAACAAAGAGAAGGCATCTGAAATCTTAAGTAAATTTTCATCATTTTTCCTTCCTTTTACCCATTGGTACCTCTCCTCAATTCAACCACTTGATCACATAAAGACTTTATCTGGGACCTTATCTTGGGAGGCTGAAGATGTAAGACTTCTCTATGAAACCAGCTATAGTCTATAGATTTTATAACAATCCAGCATGGTAGGCATAGTAATTGCCCCCAGTATGCCCACATCTTAATCCCCACATCTGTGAGTCTGTTGCTTTTCATGCCAAGACTCTGCAGCTGTGATTAAGTTAAGAAAGGGAGAGTATGCTGACTGACCCAGCTGTATTCAGTGCGGTCACAAAGGGAGCCAGGAGGATCAAAGCCAGAAAATCCACTTTGAATCTAGAAGTCCTGTGATGATGAAAGTTCTGGAGATCCTGGCCGGAAGTCCAGGCAGGCGCCTACTGTGGCCAGAACACCGGCACTGATGGTGGGAAGAGAGATGATGGATTAGAAAGGCCACGAGAGTCCTGGGGGGACAGTTGCCGTTCTGTCGCTGGCCTTTGCTATATTCAACACATCAGCTTATATCATACTACTACATCTGTCTTCTATTCATCTTTATTTTTAAAAAAGAATTTGCATCCTGTAAGAACTTTCACCTCTTTCTCATTGGCAGACCGCAGTGATTTGTTGAGCAAATTTGCTGTTTCTTAAAATTCTATATTTGGCAATAGGTAAAACAACTGACTGGCATCAGTGGTGTCCCCTTCAAGAAAACTATAGACCACAAAATTCATAGTCCTGTCCTCCTAAGTTATGTATGCCTCCGAAACCTAAACTGCCTTGGTTACATCTCTGAGCCTTTATATGGTTCCTATTATAGTGAACACGTGGTCAAGTAGCTCAGGTGACTTCCAACCAGAACCTGTATTTCCGCCAGTGAGGTATCCAAGTCCAACTTCGGTGAGTTAGGTAGAAGCAGTGTGATGCTGTAGTAATCATTCTAGGACTTGAATTGACCTGTGCTCTCACCCACCACCAGCTCTTATTCCTTGGGGCCTTTTTGATGTATTTACACCTCTCTTCCATCGCCATTGCCTGTGTTCTGGCCAGCCGGCACTTGCCTGGACTTCTGTGGAGGACTTACCTCTGTCTAGGTTCTTCCTCAGAGGCAGCCAGTACGATCACCCTTACAGCCTTGTCTTGATACCCTGTAGTGCCACCTCATTGCCAGCCTGCCTGCTCGCAGTAATAGAATGACCTTCCAGGCCTGTCTGCCTGCTGACCTCTGCAGTGCACTGTGCTCCCCACCACAGCTACTGGACTCCTACCTCCCACTCTGTGTTGAATTCTCTCCTGTGTCTTTGCACATTTCTTTCTACAGTGTGCCAGTTCCCACCCCAAACCTGGTTAACCCTCCCTTGGGCATTAGCTTACATGTCATTTCCTCGGAGTTAGGGAGTTAGATGCCCTTTTGCCAGCGGCCATACACTCCTGTTACAGTTCTTACCACAGTGGCTTGTGATTACCTGTGGCCTTGTCTCTATCCTGTCAACCTAGATCCTCACCGCCCAGGTACTCTTTTTCTTCATATTTGCTGCTTTATCCTCCCTCCCAGCCCGAGCACCTCAGCCTCTGTGGAACAACGGAAGCTGATCAATATGCATTTGGTGAAGAAATAAGGTGATTTGTACTTTACATTGCCAAGGTGATGGTCAGCACCATCTTGTGAATTTCCTCTTTGGAGGAGAACGCTGGTACCATTGCTTTGTCTTCTGGAATAGATTCCCCTCAGCCTATATACTGTCCTATAGTGTAACTGAGAGCCACTGGTCTCTACATGAGATGAGACCACATGCGTGCTCTTAGAAGTTTGTTCCCCATCACTCTATCCTGTGGTGACAGTAACCTGAAACATCTAGGGGAAAGTGACCCACTATAAAGTATTATTAATTACTGACAAAATTTGCAGTTCATAAAGTCAAGTCACACCCAAGACAATAACAAAGTAGCCATTAGGTCGGGCTTTGGTTTAATCAGCTAAAAATGTATTCAATGTGATAATCAAATAACAGGTTCAAATTGTCCTTTTTTCCCCTTAAAAAGTATAGTATTCAGATCCACATGTATTTTTTGCCTTGTTCTCTTTCTGACTTGCCGTGCAACTCAGATATATATCTTATGTTCTTGTGCTCCCTCTCCTGGTCTCTTCTATCTTCAGCAAGACCATGTTCCTAGAATTGTGTACCACCCAGGTAGCAGCCTGGGCGTGTGAACAAAGAAGCCAGCCGGTGCCAGCAGCGCTTGTTGTAAAATCCATGGACAAGAAATAAATTCTTTTCCTTCACTGTTTGCAGTCCAGCTTGACAAAGTGAAAAAGGGACATACTGATGCAGGGGGAAGAAATGCCTACTATCATTTTTGAGAAGTGAAATGCTCTCTAAGGGAAAAAATTGCAATAAAAAGCACTTGATACTGCATTTTTAAAAATACACCCCCCTCGAGATATATAATGTACATACAAATGTGCTGGATCAGTTAATAGTGCTGATGACCTAATTATCTAGTCAGGTGTAACACACCCTTTGACATTCTACCCCTATGTACACCAGATGAACTGTTCTGATGCCTGGTCTGTGACAGTAGTAAGGGGCAAACTGTAATCTCTTCCCACCAAAAGTCAAAGTGGGAATAGTTTTCACAGCCTGGTGGGGCAGGACTTTGCTTCAGTCACACAAGGCTGGGAGTGGAGCAGTGTAGAGCAACACTTCCCTTACTTCTTAAGAGGGAGACGAGGACTTTAATACTATTAATTATTATTATTTTTTTTTTGGCGGTACTGGGGATCGAACTCAGGACCCTGCGCTTGCCAGGCAGGCACTTATTCCACTGAGCTATATCCCCAGCCTGAGATGAGGACTTTACTAGGCTCCTTGGCCTCAGCATTCTCTAAACTCTGAACCTGCCTACCTTCTTTTTCCTGTTGTATTGTGCTTAGATATTTAATCATTCTAACTGCTTACATACTTTTTCCCAATTTAATTTTTTTACAGATCTTCCCTCAAAACTAGGTTTCTTCCTTATATTAACATAGGAGATTGACGTGACTTTTTTTCAAGTTTACCCAGATCTAAAGTTATTCTCTACTTGTTTTATGCACATACATTATGGTTTCCTTGAAGGCAAAACTAATTTTTGCTTCTTTAGATTCACTTCAACACCCAGAACATTAAATGCTCAAGCAATATTTTTGCACTGATTGTTTTATAATGTCTTGTTTATGCAAGATATCTCATATATATACAAAAATACTCAGAGCCTTAGCATCTGTATAATTTAATGATTTCCTATCATCTAACCCTTGTTGAATACTGTACCATCTAATTCACATGAAAAGGTGGACTTTTTAAATATATAATGTTATTGCCTCCTTAAAAAATAACAAACTTGGACTGGGATGTAGCTCCCTAGAAGAGCTCTTTCCTAGCATATATGAAGCCCTGGATTTAATCCCTAGAGCCACAAATCTTTTTTTTTTTTAAAGTAAAAGAATGAAAACATGTTAACAAACAGACAGCCACTTACAAATTAGCACCAGAATAATACAGTCAAAACTGAATTACAGACAAGGTGATAGGGAATTAACAATTGTTGTTGTATTACATATTGATAACTTCAAAGTGTATACTGAGGAAAACAAATACAGACATGCAAGATTGATCAAACGACTAATCATTAACTGTTCCTTACAATAAAGCGACAAAAGTCAGTAGTACAACCATATTAGCTATCCTGCATATACATGCATACATACATAATTATCCCTTTCTTCCTTTTCTCTTTCCTCTCATCCCAGTTGCTCTACTTCTGAGCAGTTTCCTTTCATACCTCCTAATGTATATTCCCACTTTCAGGTTCTTAACACTAGTGATACAATACATTGCTTACACATGCACATCTGTTTTATTTCACTTATGAGTATGGTCTCTAATTGTGACCATTTACCTATTAAAAACCTCAAGCGTGTCTTTATTTATAGCTGAGTAATATTCCATTATATAAAAATGCCACAGTTTTTTTATCCAGTCCTTGGTAGATGGACATTTGGGTTGCTTCCACAATTTAGCTATTACAAATTGCACTGCTATAAACATGGGTGCATGTATATTGTTGTGATATGATGTCTTCAGATCTTCTGGGAAAATACCCAGAAGGGGAATAAGTGGGTTGAATGGGACCTGTAGACCTAGTTTGCTGAGGAATCTCCAAACCGATTTCCACAGTGGTTTCACCAGTAAAAGTGTTTTACATAGCTTGTTTTCCACAATGAAAGTATTTAACAAATTTTATGAGAATTCATGCAGAATAAACACATGAGAACTATAAGGCATGGTGCTTGATTTTGAATGACTCCTAATCACAACAGGAATATTCCAGCAATGATACAAAACCACTCATGCCATTAAATCTCAAGACTGTTTGGCTCAGAGAAGGGAAGGTCTGTTTTAATTGCCACCTCCTTTACAAAGGTTCTCCCTGGCCCTTTTGTCCCATGTTAATGGATACTCTCATACCTGTCCTCCACAGCTTCTACAGGGACAGCTATGCATGGGTAGAATTCAAGAAGCAAAGTCAAGAATGCATGCAGGCAGGAGGTACAGCTTGAGCAAATGCTTGGAGTCAAAGAAACTGCTGGGAGTCTGACCCTAGAGCATACCCAGAGATGAGACTAAAAAGGAAGTCGAATTGGGGAGAAATTTGAGAACCAGAGAAGAGAGTTAAGTCTGCTCACTAAGGCAGAGAATTGCTGCCCAAAACATAATCCATGTCAGGAACATTAACTCTTAAGATTCTCCATCCTCCCTTTGATTGGCTCTCCAGAGAAAGTGTGGTGGTACAAGAGAGAGGAGAGATGGATCAGCAGAGAAGAGTTCGTGAGCGGAAGAGTGAGCTATAGAAGCGGTATGCATTTTCTCTTTTGCTTTGAGTCTGTAGTTTTACCACAATGGAGACTCTACCTAGAGATTCTTAACTCCTGGCCTCCCACGCTTGTTAAAGAAAGAAACAATGATGCTGCCCAGACACCTGCTAGTTTAGTTGAGGTCTTCAAAGCTCTACTGCTCTGGAAAGATACCATCAAACAGCCATGAGTGAGCACTGTATATCCTCCTTCCCGTGAGCCAGATACTTGCTGCTGTGACAGTGCAAGGACAGTGGAGGACTTGTTTTTCACTATGGTTTCTTTGGTTTCATATTTTCAACTTTGTGACTAAAATTCCATCAAAGTACTGGACTATCCCAGCTATTGTAGGCATATTAACCAACATCCTTAAGGCCATACTAGAAATACTTGGATTTCCCCAAAACGAGAACACCTGGCTTTCTTGAAGTTTGATGTTTGCCAAGAACCAAAGTTCATTTTCAGAATGTTTGGATAACTTTATTTATAGTAGAAAAGGTGTTTTCCCAGTTAGGAGCTATGAATAAAGATAACTTTCATAATAGTTCCAAACTATATTCAAAGTACATGGTCCAGAAAAGCCTCTAGGGTACATTCTAGATGCACCTGTGACTTATTTCCTCTTCTCACTGCCCCCCCCCAACTTAGTGTGAAAATGTGTTTCAGCACTAGAGAGACTGGACACAGCCAACCAGTCATTGTTGGAGATGTCCGCCTCCCTGTCTCAGCAGCTCTAACGCTGCCAGAGATGACACCATTGAGAAAACTAGGACCCTGCCTTCATACCCTGGCAGGCTGACATCCTGAACTCACTGCTCTTTCACAAAGGCTTGCTCCCAGCACTCACGGTGTCATTTGCAAGCCTAAAACCCTGGTGTCCCAGGGAAGGCTGTGCAGCAAGAACCCAGCAGGTCTAGCAAAGGTGGCAGTCTTGGCAGTACTGGTGGGTGGTATTAATGCCCTCCCTTGACAGAGAAGAATCATATCCAGAAAAGACTAGAGCTCACCTGGAGTGGGTTAAGGAGTAGCTGAATGACAAACGTAACTTCATGCTCTGATCCAGGGGTGTGGGTGTTGTGTGATGATAATTTCTGTAACCCTGAAAGCTATAGAGCTGTGCATTCTGTCTGCATATCCTGTAACTCTAGGGCAGCCATTGTCCAGTTCCCATGTGGAGGTTTTATGTTCATGGCTGCCTCACAGAGCACAGATGGTACCTGCACTGCATCAGCATTAACTCTTCTCTGTTGAACCAGCCTATTGCAGAAACTGAGAAGGAAAGAGACACTAAATGTGCACAGTCCCTGTGACAAAGTGTCTGATTTTAACCGCAACCTACCATGAAGCCTTGGGTACCCCGGTCAGTGTGTCTCAGCTGCTTTAGCGCGGTGGTCAGCAAAGGGTTTAGATGGAGAAGACTAAAGGCTGTAGAACTGTTACTGCTGTTGTTTACACCCCACTAATGAGACAAACGGTAGTTTTGTTCCTTCTGGAAGCTCCATTAACATGCATTTCCGTTGCAAAGGAAAGGAATCTGCTCAAGAGGATAATACACATCTTTTTAAAATTTTACATTTGTCTCTCAAAAGCCCTTTCAGTCCTTGTTTCTTCTTACTCTTCATATAAAGGGGAAATGGCAACAGACACTTGCTCAGGTGCCAGCATAGCGCTGCCTTCCCAAAAGGCCAGAAGTCCTCACTTCAGTGGCACCAGGCCCTCATGGCTAGTGGAGGATTAGGGGAACATCAGCCCTTTTGCCTCCAAGGTTAAGAGAAAAAATAACGTGTTTCATAAAAGACATGTGATCTGTCAGTTCTTCAGTTCTGATTTCAGATGGAAAATATGACTGTTGTTCTTAAAGAAAAAAAGTTCCCTAGTCAGCCACCACATATGTCTTCAAATGTGTGATGGAATATTATGTGAAAGAGGGATTCAGAGTTCTGCTTGCCCCAGCAGGAAGCACTAGAGCTAACTCAGTTCAGTCCTGCTAATAGTTACTGAGATCCCAAGGTTCAGAAGGCACATGTTTTAAACTGAAAGTGTTGGGGAAAAGGAAAGATTACTATCCTGCTAAACCCAGGACACTAATTATGGCAGAAACTGGCAGGTTTGACACTGACACAAAAGTGTGAAATATTTGGTGAGTCATCAGATAGACCAAGGAGGAAAAAAGAAGAAACAAACAATACCTACAGTCTCTAATCCCTGTGAGTAAAGCAGAAGAAATTTTAAAATTTTGAATTGGAGATTATTGCTAGGGTAAAAAATAGAATTTCTGAAGAAACCCAAATAACTCAGTGAAGAAAAGGACATCACATTAAAATACGGCTGTGGAAAAGAATTCCATATTCAAATAAAAAATGTAACTACTGAGAAGAAAAGCAAAGTGCACTGTACAGCCAGAAGCTCTGTAAGTAAGTCCAGAAACATAGGGCTGGGACCCTGTGACGAGTTCTAGGAGGCAAAGAAGAAAACTGGTCTTATAGCAGCATCTCGTGGGCTGTGTAGTCAGGGGAGCTATAACTGCCATGTTCGTATTTTCATTCACATTAGGGCACAGGAGAGGCATGATCTAGAATTTCACCTACATAAGTAGCTACCAGAATATTTAGGCGGTGATTGATTTGTAATAGTGGCATTTTCACCTTCTACAGCATGGGCCCTGCCATCTGGGTCCTGATCTTGCTGGCAAGAATTGATAACAATACACGAGAGAGTATCCTTTTTTTTAAGAGGGAAAAAAATGACAACAAAGACAAAAACAATGAAAACAATACAGAATTTGAAAGCAAGATGATAGGAATTAATGATGGTTGTTATATTACATGTTGTTGTCTTCAGTGAAGTTGCTCACATTACCAGATGTAAGAATGCAAGATTAATCAAACAATTAAGAGAGAATAAAGAATAATTTAAAAACATTACAAACGATACAGAGCTTCACTAAACAAGATAGTAGGAATTCAACAATAGTTGTTATATTGCATGTTGTTGTCTTCAAAGTAGTTGTTCAGATTACCAGATACAAATATGCAAAATTGGTCAAAAAAATTTTAACATTAACTGTTCCTTTCAATAAACCACTAGACATCAGCAGTACAATTATCCCAGCTATCCTTGTATATACATACATATTTTCCCTTCATTCTTTCTTTTCTCCTTTTCCTCATCCCAGTTGTTCCTTCCCTTTGAGCAATTTCTTTCCCTTTCCCAATATCTATTGTGTTTTTCAGGTTTTATTTACTCTTTCAGGCCTTTACACTGGGGAGATAATATAATACACATGCAGGTCTGATTTATTTCACTTACGAGTATGGTCTCTAGTTGCATTCATTTACCTACAGTCGCCTCGAGTTTATCTTTTTTATAATTGAGTAATACTCCATTGTATAAAAATACCAGATCTTTTTTATCCATGCTTTGGTTGATGGGCATTTGGGTTGTTTCCAAGATTTAGCTATGACATATTGTGCTGCTATAAACATGGGTGCACACATATCACTGTGGTATGATGTTTTCAGTTCTTCTGAAAAAATACCCAGAAAGATAATAGCTGGGTTAAGTGGGAGCTGTAATCCTAGATTTATGAGGAAGCCCCACACTGATTTCCACAGTGGCTACACCACTCTACACTCTGACCAGCAGTGGAGCCGGGGTCCTTTTCCCCCACAGCCCCTCTAGAATTTGTTCTTGGCTGATTTCTTGATGCTAGCCATGCTTTCTGGAGTGAGATGAAATCTCAGTGTTGTTTTAATTTCCGTTTCTCAAATGACCAATGATGTTGAACATTTTTTCATATATTTATTTGCCTTTTGTATTTCTTCATCTGAGAAGTGTGTATTCATCTCAGATGTCCATTTTTGGCATGGGTCTTTGAATTTTGGGGACCTGATTTTTAAAAATTCTTTGTATGTTCTAGATAGAAGTCCTTTGTCTGAAGGGCAGTTTTCTAAAACTTTTTTCCCAGTTCATGGGTTTTCTTTTTACCCTGTTGGTAATTTCTTCTGGTGTCCAAAAATTTTTTTGTAAGAGGCGATCCCAGCTGTTGATTCTTTAAAGTATTTCCCATGCAGTTTGGTTTATGTTCATGAACTCTCTGCCTTACCCCTATGTCTTCAAGATTTCTAGCTACTTTCTCTTCCAGTAGATTTAGTGTTTGTGTTTTAATATTCAGATCTTTGATCCATTTTGACTTTAGTTTATTGCATGGTGATAGACATGGGTCTAGGTTTAGTCTTTGGCATGTGTGGAGAGCCAGTTTTTCCAACACCATTAATTAAAGAGTCTATCTTCCAGTGAACATATTTGGCCCCATTGTCAAAGATAAGGTGGCTGAGTGTGTTTGTAGTGGTGTCTGCATCTTCTAATCTGTTCCATTGATCCTCAAGTCTGCTTTTTGCTAGTACCATGCTGATTTTATCCTGGTAGCCTTGTAGCATAATTGCAAGTCAGGGACTGTGATGCCTCCTGGCTTGCCTTTGTTGCCCAGGATTGCTCTTGCTATTCTAGGTCTCTTCTGGTTCCAGATGAATTTTAGGAATATTTTCTCTGTATCTGTGAGGTATATTCATGATATTTTAACTGGGATTGCATTGAATCTGTACAGCAATTTTGAGAGCATGGCCATTTTCACAGTGTTTGTTCTTCCCATCCATGAGCAAGGAATATCTTTCAATTTTCTGAAATCTTCTTTGATCTCTTTTTTCAGAGTACTAGAATTTTCACTGTATAGGTATTTTACTTCCTTGTTAGATTGATCCCTAAGTATTCCATTTTTATATGCTATTGTGAAAGGTGAGTTTCCCTAGTTTCTGTCTCTGTGTTTGCTGTTCTTGTACAGGAATGCTGTTAACTTTTGAGTGTTGATTTTGTATCCAGCTACACTACTGAATTTGGTTATTAAATCTACAAGTCTTTTGGTGGAGATTTTGGGGTCTTCTATGTAGATATCATGTCCTCTGCAAATAAGGATAATTCCACTTCTTCAGGAGGGGATCCTCTGAAGAGAGAGACAGTATCATCTGAGAAATCACCGTAGTCAAAGGTGAAATTTTCCACAGTCCAAAATATTTTGTGACTTTTCTATTGTGATTTTAAACACACGACATGAAAATGCATCATCGACTATCTCTAAGTTCAGTATTTTTGAGTATATGGTTCAGTATTTTTGAGTGTATTCACCTTGTTATGAAGTGGATCTTTATAGCTTTCTCATTTTAGAAATTTAAAACTGTTTGTATTAAATAACTCCTTTTCCCCCTCCCCTCATCCTCTAATAAATACAGTTCTACTTTTTGTTTCTATTTACCGTCAAATACCTCGTATATGTGGAATCACACAATATTTGTCTTTTGTTTCTTATTTCACTTAACATAATGTCCACAAGTTTTTATCCATGTTGTAGGATGTGGCAAGATTTTCTTCCTTTTTAAGGCTGAATAGTATTCCATTGTGTATTCCATATATATTTATCCTTCTATCTAGGTTGCTCCTACCTCTTGGCTGTTGTAAGTAGTACTGGTAAGAGCATGGTTGTGCAAATACCTCTTTCATATTCTGCTTTTGATTTTTCTGTATATATATTATATGTATCCAGAAGTGAAATGTCTGTGTCATATGGTAGTTCTAGTTCTTTCTTTTGTTGAGGAACCTTAATATTTTCTGTAGCATTTGCACCATTTTACAGTCCCTTCAACCATGTAGAAGGGTTTAATTTCTCCATATTCTTGCCAACATTCGGCATTTTGGGTTTTTTAATAGTAGCTACCCTAGTAGGTACAAGTTGATGTATCATTGTAATTTGATTTCTTTTTTTTCTTTCTTGAGCTGGAGTTTCACTCTGTAATTCAGGCTGGCCTCAACTAATACAGATCCTTCTGCCTCAGTTTCACAAATGCTGGGACTACAGGTGTGTGCCACTATGCCCAGCTGATTTACATTTTTCTGATGATGAATAATGCTGAGCATCTTCTCATATGTCTGTTGATTATTTGTATATCTTTGGAGAAATGTCAATTCAAGTCTTTTGCCCCCTTTTAAGTCAGGCTATTGATTTTTATCATTGATTTGTTCTGTTTTTAATGTGATATTAATCCCTTTTCAGAAATTTGCCTCCAATTCTATAAGTTGCCCCTTCATTTTGATTTCTGTCCATAATGGACAAAAGTTTAAATACAATGCAGTCCCATTTGTATAGTTTTGCTTTTGTTTTCTGTGTTTTCAGTGTCATGGACGCAAAATCAGTACCAAGCCCAGTGTCCTGATGATTTTCACCCATGTTTCCTTCTAGGCATTTTATTATTTTGAGCTCAAGACATTTTGAGAGTGTCTTCATCTTTTTAAATAAGAGAAAGGTAGAAATTATGCATACTCAGGGAAGGATGATTCAGGAGGGCTAGAAATGTCCAGAACAAAGTTCAGATGGGGACCTTTTCCTGAACAAAGGAGGGCAGTTGTACCAGCAGTTGTATATTTAGCTCACATTTTTACATTCAATGGTCGCAAACATGAATTATGAGAAAGTGTGTGGAACCACAAAAACAGTGACAAGATAATGTAAGCCCAAAACGAGTAGACACTTTTGAAAGAGCTCATGCGCAAGGAAAGTGAATTTATGGTTTTCTGTGAAGCAAGAAAATGAGGAAAGGAACAGCTGCCATTGGGGATTAACTGTGTAGTGCTGAGGACAGTGAAGAGCCCACAGCTAACTTCTCTGTTGTGTGTAAAGAAGAATAACCAAGCCTTGAGAAAAATCTGGCAAAGGAAATGTAAATCCTGTTTAGAGGAACAGTTGGAAAGCACCCAAGTTCCCAGTCCTGATGAAGTAAAGCCCGCAAACAAAACTATAGACATGATTATGGTGCAACTTCTTACAGTGAAAAAAAATATTTGAGGAATGGTAGAGCTTAAGGAAAGCATCTAAAGATAAGAGATAAGAAAGTGTCTTGATAGTTTTCTAAAAAGGCAAGCAAATGGATCTGTAAAAGTTTGAAGAGTACTTCCTGTAATAGGAGCAATTTCTGAATATCTAGACAAGTATGCACGCTCAAGTGAGCCCTCAACTATCGTGAGAGTTACGTGCCAGAGGCCCCAATAGGTGAAAATCAATCCACGAAGTAGTGGCATCATATTTACTTTATTATTTATATCTATTTTAAGGCTTTAGAAACCCTCCCCACACTCCTATAAGCCTTTCCCACTGTCTTACTAACCTTTCCCACACTCATATAAACATTTCATATGCTCTTAAATACTTCCTACACTCTTAAACCTACGTAATTTTAACAACATGTAAAATTCTGTGTGGGTACTCACCAGTGACACATACCACAACTTGAACGATGGAGATCATGAATTATGTAGCTGTGCAGTACTGATGGTGATGAAGGGGATGATGATGAGATGAATGTACTATGCAGCCAAGAAGAGCATCACCTACATACCGCAAAATCCCGTGTTATACTAAAAAACTCCACAATACAGAATTAGTATATTTTTTGACAAAACCTGCAGTACACTGAAGCTGCAGTAAGTGAACTGAATATAGCAAGGAATGACTATAGTTCAAAAACCCAGTTTGCCTGGTTAAGATGAATACATGGTTTATTGGTAGCACATGCTAGGGCAAAACGCTTCAGAGGTTAACTAAAGAATAAATGACATTAAAATAAATCTTAGCGTTCCTAGGATACAAGGTGTAGACCAGAGGAGATGATAGTCTATCCTCTGTAGCTGTGGTTGGAGCACTCTTAGTGCATGTATCCTGCTGAAGATGTCATCAGGTTCATAGTGGTTTAAAGGACACTTAACAGGAAAGGAGAATAACTTTTAACTGTTAAATTTCAGAGATGGGAATTTTAGACTGTTAGGAGGAGCCATAGGAAGGAAGATTCCAAGGGCAGCCTGAACTGCTCCTTACTAGAAACCTTCAAAATGTTTTGTATTTTTTGGTTGAAAATCAAGTGGTTGCCGGGAATGTAGTTCAGCGGTACAGTGTCTGCCTGGCAAGGGCAATGTCCTGAGTTCGATTCCTAGCACCAAAAATAAAAAGAGAGAAAGTCAAGTGGTTGATGACTTGAAGTGATTAAAAGATCAAGGGGGGTAAAACTAGACCTTTACTGAAGAAAATCCTGGTCTGGGAAGATCATCGGCTCCCTGAAGGTGACTTAAAATGGAAATTAGGTGATTTTTTTCTAAATCGTATGTTTAAAAATAGTTTTCTTTTGGAGGTGGTTTTTTCAAGTGAAACCATAAACCTTGATGCAGGTTTTACTACTTTATTACCAGTGAGTGGGATGCTTTTCACTTTCGTTTCACACTACAAAGTGTAAGAAGTTACTACAATTTTATGTCTATTTTAGAATCTGCACTTATTCTGAAATAGGGTTTTTAAAACTTTTGTGAACTTCATTATAAACGATATCTCAGTTGTCGAACTCAATTCATTCCGAATTCATGCTTGAACACCAAAAAGTTCAAGAACTGGACGTACCTTTCACATAAGGGATCATGGGAAACCAAACGATTGGTTCTGAGGCCCAAAAATTACACTTTAAATTCATTTTTCCAAAACTTTAACCAATTTCACAATGATTTCTTTCCTTAATTCTATCATGGTTCTTACAGTTTTCCTCTTCCCTTTACTGTTGGTATCACTTTCTTTGGAGCCATGGCTATATTTTACACAAATAAAGCAAAAAGAAAAGGATAAGGATGCATGTTTTAGCGCACTAACACAAGCGCCTATCCCCTGTGATGTCTGGGCGAGAGTGGGGCTTAGACTAAAGCAACACCTCTTTGTGTCCATGGCAAGACACGGCATGTGACTCATTCCCAGCCGGTACATGTTTCCTCGTGTCAGATTTTTCAATTCGACTGTCAAGCACAATTATGAACGCTGAGCAGATTTCTTTTTTGAACTTAGCTGTTTAAGTAGAGGAAAGTTCACATGTGGAGCCATCTGACAACTAAAGGAGCACTGCATAATTTTTCAAGAGAGAGATTTTCTTTCCACTGTACACCGTTAGAGCAAATATGAATGCATCTGTATCATATATGATTCTTGCCCATCGTTTACCTGGGAACTATGATCATCTCAATGAAAAGGTGACAGGTGCCACACGTGGAAGAGGCCAGGTGAGGGGGCAAAGCCACCCACTTGAAACGAAAGTTCCACAAGCTCAAGACATCACCAGTTCTCAGGAAAGATATACTTGCTTTCCCCTCTCCACTCCTGTCACCCCTGAAACAACCCAGAGAGGGGGTGCGGTCTTCAGCTCACACAGTCCATGGTAACTCTAAGCCGATGACAACAGATGGAGTGGGTGTGTTCGCGCTCCGTGTCAGCTTTACCTGACTGCCTTTCAACGTGGAAGGGAGCGTTGGCATCCTGTGACTCCTACCAGGAAAGAATTTCTGCTTTGGTGTCTTCCACATTCTAAAGACTGACTCTGGACCGAGCCTGCTAATTTTTTAATTTCCATGCAATCAAAGGACTTCCTAGGGTTTACAGAGTTTCCCTGAGTGGCAGGGGAAGATAGCAGTCATCTTCATTCTTAAAGAGACATCTAGACACTGAAATCGGAGTCATGCAAATAACAACAGTACCAAACTTAAGAATCACCTTTCTTCCTATCCTAAGAGGGACCACATTCAGCTGGCCAGGCTCCTTTGAACAGAATTGTATATGATTGAATTTTCAGAGACTGTAAGAAAACCTATAATAATATGTTTCCACATGAAATAGGATTTCTTTTTTGGTTCACCCCAGAGAAATAGAAACAGGTAGGAAAGGAGCATGAAAAGTTGAACTCTGCAGTCAGAATACTTAAGCTAATCCATGCGACTTTGAATAAACCCCTTCACCTCTGTGGGCTTCGACTTTTTTGTTGGTAAAGTGGATGATTAAGGTAGGAAAATAGAAACCATGCCAGATGTTTCAAACAGAGGAGATATAAAACAGCAAATTGGTTAAAGCGGTATTAGAAAACTGCAAGCACAGAAAAGGAAAGCACAGTTAAACCACTGCTTAATTACTGCAGGAAGCATCTTCCACTCCAGGCTGGAAGTACGCAAAAGGGACCTGTGAGTCTAGAAAGAGGGACTGATCCCTCTCAGGCATCTGTGGAAGAGACAGCTCTCTGGATACTGCACCAGGGAAGGAAAGAAAGAGAACAAGAAACAGAAGGAGCTGTTGCTTCTTAAGGTCCTTCCTGGCCTCAAGGATTTATGATCTCCCACCAGTGCCCCTTATTGAGGAAATCTAAAATAAACCAAGCAGCAAAAGAGCCCAGGAAATTGAGTTTATAAACCCCTGAATCAGCATTACAGAGGGGAATGAGACAGAGAGAATTGAGCACGTGAGTTTAGTATTAACCAAAATTAAGTGATACAGTCAAAGTTAGGCATAAGTCAGAACCAATTGGGCTGCATGCAGTGCAGAGTACAGCAGGAAGAACAGTGAGTTGCTGTTAGAGTCACTTATTCAACAAACGCCTTACTGTGCAAATATATCCCAGAGAGATGGTCAGTAGCCTCAGAGTATTAAGAAGCCCATGGTTGTGGCTTTACCTCATTTCACCAGTTCCCGTAGTGTGGCTTTGTTACCTTTATTTTACCAGCTCCTACAGTGTGCAAGTAAGACCCCTTGCACACACAACTAAAGGGAGGAGGGTTGTTTGGGCTCATGACTGTTAAAGGGCTCAGCCCATAGTTGTCTGGCTCCAAGGCAGAAAGGGTGTGGTTGGAAGGCCTGAGCAGAGGAAAGCTGCTTATGCCATAGCAACCAGGAAGCAGGAGACAAGGGACGAGCCAGGAGGGAGACACACCCTTCCAGCTCCCACCCCTGTGACTACCTCTTCTGACCAGGCCCCACTGCCCAGCAGCACCGCGAGCTGTTCGCACCAGTGCACTAATCCATCGGTAAGTGCAGTGGCCCCACGATCCACCAGTCGTCTTCCAAGAGCACCACCTCTGAACGCATGAGACTTTCAGGGGGTATTCTAGTTCTAAATCCTAACAAGCTCCATGCTACCGCAAGGCATGCATACTCCCAAAACCACCTGGGGATATCTAAATCACAGCCTCTAAATAGTCTCATAAAAACTCTCAGACCCCATTTTTTATGCATGCTGGAAAATCAACTCTCTGATCCTTGTCGCAGTCCAGCAGTGAAACTGTTACACATTTCCCACCATACGCTCCATCCAGCAGCAAATACAGTACCTTGTAAGACAGTGAGCTCCTAGCTCTGCAAAGGACACCAAACACGTTCTCTGCTAGTTGAGTTTTCACAGTCATCTTCCTTTCATGAACTACGAGAAGATGAAATATCAGAATTCACAGAAATAAAAGGTTAAGGATCATCATTTCAGTGGGTGAGGTTTTTAGTACATTGTCAACATGCTGACTCATGTCATAGCACACAAGTTTGGTGGCCTGGCCTTGTTTCTCTCAAAGCTGACGCCTAAAAATTAGTGCCACTTACCTCGTGTGTGCCAGCTGTTGAGTGGGAAAGCGTCAGAAAGCAAGAAAGGTGACACTTCCTGATCTCCCCAGGTCTGCCTGCTCCCACCTGTGTGATCCAGTCTCATCTGTAGTATGTATTGTATATTCCCAAACCAGGTAGTAGCATATTTAAGCATGGTAAAAACAAAACATACCCTTCAAGACGACCCATCCGAAACATTCCATTCAGACTGCAAGACTGTTATCCTAGATTGTCTCTAATACTCTATTTCGCATCTATCAGACCTTTAGGCCCTTCCTAATGAGCGGATTAGATATGTCTCCTTGTCTTAGAGCAGCTCCATTGCCATCAGTGGAATGGAACTTCTTTCCACTTTCACTTTGTTATCATTACTTTTTAAATACCATTTTTATGGCTCATTAGTTTTATGTGTTTTTCTCACCTCCTGCCCACTCTTATTTTTTCCCATTATCGCAGCTTTACTTGTTAAGAACAAAAAGTAAATAACAATACAGACTTGTGGTCACAGCCCATGAACATACGGCTTTACAGTGGTAACTAGATATTTGCCATCTGGGTACAATGATTAGACTTAAGTGGTTCCTAAAAATGGGTAGAAAAGTGCAAACTTCTTAAGATGAAGGCTAAACTAGTACTCAGATAGCCTCTACTTCAACACTGGTCAGCATGGGAGATGGACATTTGCTTTCTGTTGGAGCTGTTGCCACTGCCTGAAGTACTCCAGAGATGGCTTCCTAAAAAGGATCTTGGTAATGTAGAAGGCACCTATTGTGTCAAACACGTGCAGACGGGCGTTAACAGCACTGCAGGTTTCTTGGCGTAGTATTCAAGGTACCTCCAGAAACCCAGCAATCTTCTCCTCTCCTGAACTTCTCTGGATTTGTCTATGAACAACTAGTCTTATGATCTTGAGATGCTCTTTCCATGGTTGCTTTATTTACAGTCATCTAATAATTAATTTTTCATTATTTCTACCTCATCTGCAAAGCTCCGGTGTAGATCTCTTAAGCACAAGGCTAAATCCCATCCATGTCCACCCTCACAGACCTTAATGTAGGAAGAGGAATCAGAATGGCTTTGGGTTAGGACCCCAACTCTCTGGCCACCAGCTCTATAACCTTGGATAAATTCTGTCACCTCTCTGCTCAGTTTCTTTATCTACACATTGAAGCTGCCATAGCTGCCTTGCAGGGTGTTACAAGGGCTCTGCTAGCAAAGTGCTGGGCATCAGGAGTGGCTTGGTAAATAATTGTGACTCACTACACAAAGCCATATATATAGACGCTGAGCAACATTTCTCAGATTTGAATATAGCGAAGCTGGATTTAAATGTGAAAGAAGAGCTCATTACCGGCTCTTGAAACTTCATGGTGAGGAGCATTTCCTCTGCCCTTGAGCTTGAATGACAGTTTGTAACAACCTTTTCTCTCAGATTTACTTTTCCAATTGCTTATTTTTTTCGTGCACAACCTAATGTTTGGAAGTGTGTGTAGTCAGTGGAATGATTAAATCCAGCTTGCTGACAAATACACTGTAGTTACCATTTTGTGGTGGGAACATTTCACATCTCCATTCTTGATATTCTCCAAGAATATTGTACATTGTCCTCCACCCCTTACCAGATACATAGTCTGCAGAATTTTGTCCTGTTCTGTAGATTGTCTCTTCGCTCTGTTGATTGCTCATTTTGATGTGCAGACTTTTATTTTTATGTAATCCTAGTTTTCTGTTTTTGCTTATGTTGCCTCATATCCAAAACATAAGAGGCAACATAGCTGAAGGCATAGCCAAGACAAAAGCATAATCCAGAACAACGTCACAGTACCTTTCTCCTATTCTTCTAATAGTTTCATAGTTTCAGATCTTACACTTAAATTTTTAATTTACTTTCGTTGATTTTTGTATTTGGTAAGAAACAGAGGTCAAGTTTTAGCCTTCTGCGTGTAGACATCCATTTTTCCCAACCCTGGATATTGAAGAGACTGCTCTTTTCCCACTGTGTGTTCTTAGTACTTTTGACAAAAATTAGCTCTCATTAAATAAATGGGTTTATTTCTGGGCTGTTTTGTTCCACTGATCAACATTTCTGTTTTACACCAGTACACAAGTTGCTTGAGTCACTACAGCTTCATAGTATTTTTGAAGTCATACAGTATAATGCCTCCTGTTTTGTTCTTTTTGCTCTAATTGTTTTGGCTGGTTGAGATCTTCTGTAGTTATATACAGTTTTTTTTAAGAGACAAGGTCTCAGTATGTGCCCAAACTGACCTCAAACTTTTGGGCACAAATAACCCTCCTTTCTCAGCCTGTTGAATAGCTGGGACTTCAGGCACACACTGCTGTACTTGGCTTCTCCATGAAAATATCAAAATGGTTTTTGCTGTTCTGTAACTGATGTTACTGGTATTTGGATGTGGAATTCAATCCATAGATTGCTTTGGATGGTTGGACATTTTAACACCATTAATCCTTCCAATCCATGAACAGTCTCCTTCCATTTATGTGTGCAGTTTCTTTCATCAGTGTTTTAGTTTCCATTGTAGAAATCTCTCACCTCTTTGGTTATATTTACCCCTAAATATTTTCATAGCTATTGTAAATGAAATGGTTTTCTTGGTTTTTTTTTTTTTTTCAGATAATTCACTATTAGTCTGTGGAAATGCTGCTAGTTCTTCAGTGTTGATGTTGTGTCCTCTGACTTTATTGAATTTGTTTATTAGTTCTGACAGTTTCTTGGTGGAATCATCTGCATTTTCTACAGATAAGATCATGTCATCTGCAAACAGGAACACTTTAATTCCTGCCTGTCACTTTTCTTTCTTTTTCCTGTCTGCTCCGACTAGTACTTCAAGCATCTTTGCCTGTTCCACACCAGTCCTCCATGACTCTTTCATGGCCATAAGACACTTACTTCACACTCAGTCTGTGTCCTAGGCCCAAAGGGTCAGTGTTCTGAGCAATATCGTTGATTTGTGATACGGATACTTTCGTTCTCTGACATCCTCAGTCCAGCCTGTACATTAAAGCATCGCTCTTTTCTGTAACTCCTACTAGCTCTGATCTGAAGATCCCTGTGGATGTCCCTGGCTTCTTTATTAATTTTCCTTAAAAGAGACTGCAGTGGGAGATAAGGCTCCCTGCAACCAATAATAGCAAAGTAAATAAGAAATCAGGATAAGAATGAGCATATGAAAAGGCACGATTGAAAAGTGTAAGTAGTACTGTGATCAGTTCCTCACAGTTCGTGTAGTAAGCACATTTGCAAAGCTGGTAAAGTGTATTCATCTACTCACCCAGCGCCTGGCAAATTGCCTAGGAGTATGTAGGAGATGTTTACTTATAGGAGAGTCAGTGCTGCCTTCGTTCTGCTGTTTCTCTTTGTGGAAGAGCCATGTCGCAATGAAAAAAATGGATTATGTGACATTTTTATCTCCTTTGAGATACCAACTTTTACATAATTCCTTGCTTTATTATTCCCTTCTAAAAGCTTCTGGGAGAAACATCCATAAAACAGACATAGTGGGTACTACGTTCGCTAAACCTATTACCATGTCAGCTTAATGGGACACAAAGTGTAAGTCAAATGAACAACTTTTTTTCTGAGACAGGGTTTCGCTGTGTAGTTCAGGCTGTCCTTAAACTCACTCTGTACCCCAGGCTGAGCTTGAACTTGTGGCAGTCCTCCTGTCTCAGCATCCCGAGTACTGGGATTATAGGCATACACCACCACACCCAGCTAACTTATGTTTTAGTACTGGTACTATGGAACAGGACAAATGACTCTTGGTTGCCTTTTGTTAAATAATTGGGTTGGTTGGTTATGTGATGCCTTGCTCCAAGGTAACTTGAGACAACTGCCACCTGTGTTGTCACCTTTTGTACATGATAGTTGTGTGTTAGGGCACATTTATGCCATATGCAGTAGCATACAAGCTTTAACCAAATACTTAGCATGCTAGAGACCCTGGGTTAGGTTAGGCTCAGGGTTACAGAGAGAAATGAAGCCACCTTGATACGGAGCTCTTGCTGCTTTACTGTAGGAGCAGACACAATGAAGTATAATTAAAAGTAGACAGAAATGATGGCTTTAACGGTTCTAGCAAACACGGATTTTTTGTTTGTTGTGTGTTCTAACCAAATACTTTGGACTCATCTAGCAAAATGTCTCACAAATTTCCCTTACTGGAAACAATGCCATGATATAAGGTCAGACTTCTCTGGAAGATGCAGGAAATTTCATTCTGACTACAGCAGAATTGGAGAGGGCTCCCAGAGGAGATAAGGTCAAGTTGAATATTGAATAACAGGTGCAGGTCCTTGTAAGAGTTTCTGTGTATTACAGTGAGTTTAATACACACAGAAATCAGATACAAAGCCCTGCCACTTCATGTTGTTGCACATTCATTCCTCCAGTAGAAGTTCATTCTCGCTGTTACCATAGCTTCCGGCAAGGACTCCATAATCGCTGCTTCCCTATGCTTTGTGCACATGACTGAGAGGCCTGCCTCCCCTTCCTGTGAGCACAGCAGTGCTTGTTACAGTAAGGAAGCCTACCCTGTACATCAGGAAGTTTAAACTATTTCCTTCCCGAAAAAAAATGACCTTAAGCAAGATGTTTCTAATTGTCGAAGTCGTGTGGTGCACACACACGTGTGCCTGCAAGCTGTGCATATGTGCCACATTTTCGATCTGTGTAAAATGTAATAGATAAGTAGCAAGGGACGGTAGACTTAGCCCCTGAAGACTTACCGGGAAAGACAGCTGCATAGCAAAGCCGCTGCTAATAATTAAAGAATAGCCCGTGTCCTGTGCCACTCAGCAGATTCAACTATTTAAATGACAGTTTGCTTAGCTTTTTAACGCTCATTCTTTATGGGCCAGGAGTTAGTGCCTTGTTGAGAATATTTCTTTTGATTGTTATCGTTGCTGGTATCATTATAACATCAGGTATGACGTGATGATTGAAAGTCCCAAGCAGGGCCCGGATGGATGAGCAAAATAGTTGTTTTTAAGATTGATTTTAACATTAAAAGTGAGGAAAAACTATTTTTGAAACATCATGGACTTTGAGTTTTTAACAAGGCCATCTTGCCTTGTTTTGTGGGTGACAAGAAAGTGATAATGTTTTCTTTGGCTCGAAGGAGCCGCAAGAAGTGTCACAGCGTTCCCTCCTTGTATAGAACAGCTCTCAACAGGACTGATTGGGAGGAAAATTAATAGGCTCCCCATTGTTCCATGTATTTTTGCCAGGATATTTCATTAGCGTAAACACTGAACCCGTTGTCATCTTGTTTAGCCACTTGACCTTGGTGATTATCAATTCTGCTTGCGCTGTGATCAAGTACAGCAGTAGCATGCACGAAACAGGCACTAATTATTGGAAGCAGAATCATTGCTGACCCAGTATGAGATTAACTGCTCTTTGCAGTCTTTATTCGGGGACATTAGCACTGTCTGGTTATCGTGTTTCAGCTGAGAGATTTGGGACAATAGGGATGCTGATGGTAATGTTGGCAATTTCCCTGTTTGTTTTGCAGGTCACGGCCAGGGGCTTTGGGCCACTGTTACAGTTTGCCTACACTGCCAAGCTGTTACTCAGCAGAGAGAACATCCGTGAGGTCATCCGCTGTGCTGAGTTCCTGCGCATGCACAACCTGGAGGACTCCTGCTTCAGCTTCCTGCAGACCCAGCTCCTGAACAGCGAGGATGGCCTGTTCATGTGCCGAAAGGACGCTGCATGCCAGCGCCCACATGAGGACCATGACAACTCTGCAGGAGAGGAGGAGGAGGAGGAGGAGGAGACGATGGATTCAGAGGCAGCCAAAATGGCTTGCCCCAGGGACCAGATGCTTCCAGACCCCATCAGCTTTGAGGCCACTGCCATCCCAGTAGCAGCAAAGGAAGAAGCCTTACTACCGGAGTCCGACATGCCCACAGACACCAAGGAGAGCTCAGAAAAGGACACGCTGACCCAGTACCCCAGATACAAGAAATACCAGCTTGCATGTACCAAGAATGTCTATAATGCATCATCACACAGTACCTCAGGTTTTGCAAGCACATTCAACGAAGACAACCCTGGCAGCAGCCTTAAGCCAGGGCTCGTGATGGGGCAAATTAAAAGTGAGCCACCCAGTGAAGACAATGAGGAAGAGAGCATCACACTCTGCCTGTCTGGAGATGAGCCTGATGTCAAGGAGCGAGTGGCGGATGTCGAGATGGACCGCAGACAACCCAGCCCTGCCCCTGCCCCCTCCGCTCCTGCCGGAGCCACCTGCCTGGATAGATCCAGGAGTGTGTCCTCGCCTTCCTGCTTAAGGTCTCTATTCAGTATAACAAAAGGTGTAGAGTTGTCTGGCCTGCCCAGTACATCTCAGCAGCACTTTGCCAGGAGTTCAGCTTGCCCTTTTGACAAGGGGATCACTCAGGGTGACCTTAAAACTGACTATACCCCTTTCACAGGGAATTACGGACAGCCCCCCGTGGGCCAGAAGGACACCTCCAACTTCACAATGGGGTCGCCCCTCAGGGCACCTGGGTTGGAGGCTCTCTGTAAACAGGAGGGCGAACTGGATCGGAGGAGTGTGATCTTCTCCTCCAGCACTTGTGACCAAGTGAGCGCCTCGGTGCACTCCTATTCTGGGGTGAGCAGTGCGGACAAAGACCTCTCTGAGCCGGTGCCAAAGGGTCTGTGGGTGGGAGCTGGCCAGTCCCTCCCCAGCTCGCAGGCCTACTCCCACAGTGGGCTGATGGCTGACCACCTGTCCGGAAGGGTGCGGCCCAACACCAGCTGCCCGGTGCCAATCAAAGTCTGCCCTCGCTCCCCGCCGCCGGAGACCAGGACCAGGACCTCCAGCTCCTGCTCCTCCTATTCCTACGCAGAGGACGGGAGCGGGGGCTCGCCCTGCAGCCTCCCTCTCTGTGAGTTCTCCTCCTCCCCCTGTTCCCAGGGAGCCCGGTTCCTTGCCGTGGAACATCAGGAGCCAGGCCTCATGGGAGACGGGATGTGCAGCCAAGTGCGACCCCAAATCAAGTGTGAGCAGTCTTACGGAACCAACTCCAGTGATGAGTCTGGATCGCTCTCAGAAGCAGACAGTGAGTCGTGTCCTGTGCAGGACAGGGGCCAGGAGGTAGGGAACCCACATCGATTCAAGCATGTGACCACCTTACTCTCTGGGTCCTTCATCCAGACTTCTCCCTGTCCGCCCCCCACCCACCCCAGGCTCTTCTCGTTGGCCAAGATTAAAGGTGACTGCCTCCCCGTTCACGGAGGCACGATGCTAACAAGGCAATCCCAAATTAACCACTTTTGTCTTAGCAAGCACTGCACGTTTGGTCTAGATTCCAGTATTCAGTGAGCAGAGGCGAGCTGCTTAGGGAGAAAGAGCAAGTCTGGTGCATAAAAGTGCATTCAGATTCTTCAGCTCTTCCCCTCTGTTCCCTTTTTCCTCGCCCGCTTCTGCTCTGAAATGACACCGTATTCATCACCTTCATTCTTACGCTTTACCCCTTCGGTCTGAAAGAAAATGTAGTATCTCTTTCAAAATTGATTGATTGAAACTAGACAGATCAGCGTGAAACCAGGGCTTTCCCAGCACCCTGTGAGTTTTCCTTGTCAACTGAGGACCCCAGGGTCGTGCTGTGTCCGTCAGGATGGAGGTGATGGAACACTCACCATCCATCCTGGTCTCAGGGTCACCACAGAAGTGCCCTAGTCAGCACACATGACTGTATAATGGCTCATTTCCCACAAATGATAAGAAGTCGTTTTGTGAAGTGGCAGTTTTGTCTACCCTGAAAGCAAAGTGCTTTGTAGATAAAAATACCAAAGTCTCCACCCGTGTCTCAGTGCTTCTGGGAGAGGAACAGAGGCGTGTCAGCCACATTGTAAGACAGACTCCTGTGACCACAGGGAGAGAAGAATGGGATCCCCAACCCCACCGTCTCCACTTTCTCGGTAACGTGATGGTTCCCTCCCAGACCCAGGAGTCTCTGCCATGGCCTGGCACTGGCTTACTGGTACACAGGGAGCCAGCCTGAGACTGCCATCTGTGTCTCAGACGTGTCTCAGGAGCAGGAGTGAGTGAACCCAGTGGCGAGTCCTGCTCCTGTGTCTGAACAGCACAGGAAGGGGTAAGCGTGTCTTCATTAGGCCAGTGCGCTCTTCTGCGCTCCCTAGGTGCTCTTGGGAAGCCGAGAATACTGACCCAACTAGACCGCAGAGATGCCACACGGGACGTGGCTTTCCATGGAGTCACATGAGGTTTACTCAGCCTCTGTAAGGTTGGTGGGCAAGAGGCACACGAGGTTATAGCTTGGACGTGTTTTAAATAATAGATTTCCAAAGCTGCCCGTGCCACCTGCAGAAATGCCCTGTGGTCACTTCCTCTTCTTTGCCAATTAGTTCTCTCCCTGCTGTTCTGGTACTGCCTGGCACACACGAAGGCAGGCAAAAGAGCATTGAAAGTAACTAAGAGAATGCAGAAAATCTGAATGGGAGGTGTTCCCATCGGGATACACCTCACCCCCTAGGTTTAGGGTAGAGGTTGTGCCCAGTGCCCAAGTCAGACCCAGAGCTGTGTCCCCGGCATTGAGAGAGGCTCCCTGAAAATGACAAAGTTGTGCGCACACTGTTCTCTCCTTCCTTCCTTTAACCGAAGCTCTTGTGATGTTTGCTTTTTTTGTTCCCCTGGAACTGTGAATAAGTGTGTCTGAGGCAGAGGGCTGGTCACTGGGTCAGTTCCGTGCTCACACTTTGTCTTATGGAGGGCTGGTGCCGTGAGAAAAGGACCAATGCCCGAGTCTTTGCTTTTGATCCTCCGTTAAGACGAGCTGTTCAAAAAAGAGACAAACTATAGCATTCAGCTCAAGGGCTTGTGTTATGACACGTGCATGTGTTCAGATACCACTCCTTTGGCCCCTGTAGTATCCCAAGAGAAAATTTACGTTGCTTCTTAGAACTCACGGACATCAACAGGGACACACACGTTTTTCCTGTGTCTAGGCCCCCCTGGAACTGACAGTAGTCACTCAGTTAGAAAGAGGATTCAACCTGTGACACAGTTGTGGAAAAGACCCATTTTCTCTCACCACACTCCCATGCTTTAAAAATTATTTTTCTAGTTACTTTTTTGAAGCAAGAATATTTAAACAGTAAAACAAAAGACATTTGCCACAGCTGTTTGTCATTCTGGGAATCCCTCAGTCCCTCCATGAGTATGCTGCAGATAGAGTGATGATAAAAAACTAGGTTTGTGATGTTAATTTTTCTGGAGTGCAGGGGTTAGGTTTTCTGAAACTCGCTCAGGGCCTTAGCCTGACCGCTCCTCTGGGAGTTAATAGTTCAGGAGATACTTTGACCCTGGTGGAAATGTTGTCCCCAGGAATACACTGGAGACAAATCCTTCCTCATGTTACTCACAACTTATTTCCTGGGTGGACCTAGAAGCATCTGTTGGGCAGCTTCTAACCCAGGCTGCTCTCACAGGGGCTCCAGGTGCCTTCTCTTCCAAGTGAACCCCAAGGATTCAAGTCAGAAACAAAACATGAGCGTCCTACCCACCACCCACCACCAAACTGATGCTTCAGATGTTGCTTCCCAGTCTCTTTGCAGCCACTTCTGGAAGGAGCCAAAATGTTAACCAGGCGTGGTGGCATATGCACATAATCCCAGCACTCTGGGAGGCTGAAGCAGGAAGAGAGCAAGTTTGAGCCCTTGAACCTGGGAAGGAGCTTAGCAACTTAGCAAGACCCTCTCTCAAAATAAAAAATAAAAAGCCAGGGAAGTAGCTCAGTGCAGAGGCCCTGAGTTTAATCCCCAGTAATGAAATAAAGGGCTGGGGCTATAGCTCCGTGACGTAGGCACAAGGTCCTGAGTTCAATTGCCGGTTCCACACACATCAAAAAATAAAAACTGATAAAAAGTATTGACATGCCTCACGTTCTATACAATGTTCAGCTTATGCCATTTTTAAGTATCTCTCCCATCTCAAAACCGTTGACTTCTCCCATCTTTCTCATTCTTCCCCAGTTTTGAAAAAGCTTAAGTTAGCACAGGTGGTTCTTTATCAGTGATCACCATCATCTTCTGAGTGTTGAAGACTGACCCCAGGGCTCAGCGTGTGCCCTACCACTGAGTTACACCCCAGACCCAGCTGTCCCTTTTTTAATCAAACTCTGGCATGTCAAGCGCCAAGCGTGCCAAACGTAACACTTTTTTTCTGGGCCTGCAGCAGTGTACAGCACACTTCACATCTCTTATTTTGGCGGCAACATACTATGTAATTGTCAACTGCGTCCTTTTTCCACATGCCCTGTGTGCTGCCGGGGGGTAATCACACAGTGCAAACGCATGCTTAATACCCGGAGTTTCCCTGAGTCACCGTTTCCTCGGCTGTCACCTGCTGCCAGAGGCTCCCCTTGTGTCCAGGTTCTTCTTGCCTTGTAAAACTGCCACGATAAACATTTATGTGAACCTCCTGTTAGTAGCGGTGCTTTCGTTTTTGTGCTTGGAGTCCCATAGATGGGAAAGATCATTCCTAATTACCTGGCTGAAAGGATGAAGCAGTTCCACACCCTTCAGCAACTCAGGGATATCCTTTCCCCCACTTTTGCCAGTACTATTCAGCACTAGTCTGTAGTTTTTGCCAATTCGATAGCAAAGAAGTTGCCGCTTGTTTTTTGCGTATTTGCCGTGGGTATTTCCTTTCCTGTGCGTTGTCAATTTACATCTCCACCTGTTGTTTTCTGCATTGTTTCCCTTTAAGCCAGCCTGTAGGAACCTTAATCCTTAGAATCAAGAACGTTAACCCTTTCTTGTAGATACAGTATCGCCTATATTTTCTCCTAGTCTATTTATTTACATTGTTTGTTCATACAGAAAATTTTAAGTATTATCTTGTAAGTGTATCAGCTTTTCATCTTTATGACTTCATCTGTATTCCTTAGTAAGTCAGTTTAGAGCTGGGTGCAGTGGCTTAATGCCTGTAATACCAGCACTTGGGAGGCTGAGGCAGGAGGATCTCTGTGAGTCCAAGGCCAGCCTGGGTTACAGAGTGAACTCAGGGCTAGTCTGAACTACATAGCAAGACCCTGTCTCAACAAACAAAAAGCCAGTTTGCAAATACTTTTCTTCCAATGATGGAAACAATGAGTAAGTCATACTAAGTGAAAAAAGTCATGAAACAGTATGCATAACAAGGTCCGAGTTTGTTTCATAAACATAGATATAAATAATGAAATCAGTATGGAGAACAAGATAAATTGGAAGCCAAGTTGAGAAAAGGAAGTATAGGAAAAGTTTTGTTTGTAAGTATATCTGGAATAATTGAATTTTCTATATGTGTGTCTCACACGAGTTCATGTTTTTAACTGAGATGTGATTCCCATTCCACAAAATTTGCCCCATTTGAAATAGAGAGACAGATCTTTTGTAGGAGGGAAGGGGCAAGAGATGGAGGGGCGGAGTGGGAAAGGGGATGAAAAACAGAATTAAGATGTGTGATGCATCTGTGCACACTCCTCACAAGGGACTAATTATAAAGTAAAAGTTGAAACAGAAAAGAAAAAAAAAGTAACAAATCAGTTTTCCTAAAACTGATTTTTAATTTTTCCTAAAAGTGCTAAGGTTTTAATGACCTTAAAAGCACATTTACATTTTGAATGTATGTGTTTTCTTGGCATTAAAATGATACACTGTCTGGGTGTGGTGGCATACACCTATAATCCCAGCACTCAGGAGGCTGAGACAGAAGGATCACCATGGGTTAAAGACCAGCAGGGGCTCCATAGCAAGACCCCATCTCAAAAAAACAAAACAAACAAAATAATAATAAAATGATACACTCAGCCTAAGCATGGTGGCACATGCCCATAATCCTGGCACTTGAGAGGCTGAAGCAGGAGAATCACTGCAAGTTCGAGACCAGCTTGGCCTATATAGTGAGTGCAAGCCCAGCCTGAACGGCGTAGTGAGACCCTGTCTCAAAAAAAAATGAACTAAAATAAAATAATATACTGCATATTTATCAAAATGTTTTGCCCGGTGAAAGTGAACAACTTACTGATTTTAATGTATTTACAACATTGTACAAATATCTCCACTAATTCCAGAACATTCTATCACTTCAAGAGGATACTCGTTTGCCGTCTCTCCTCATTACTGCTTCTCTCATCCCCAGGCAGCCACCAATCTACCTTCTGTCGCGGTTGATTGACCTGTTCTGGATATTTCATAAAAATAGAACCTTGCAGTATGTAGCCTATTGTGTCTCACACTGCACTTAGCATAATGTTTTAAAATTGATCCTTTAATGTACCCACAAGTACATTATCGTGTATCAGTACATCATTCCTTTTTAGTTGCTCAGTAATCTTCCATCATATTGATCTGTTTTATTGAGCCACACCACATTTTTTGATCCATCTTTGGCTGAGGGATCTGAGGGTGTTTCCACTCTTTTGAGGGGAGGTAGTTGAGACTAGGTCTTGCTATGCAGTTCAGGCTGAGCTTGAACTCACTATGTAACCCAGGCTGGCCTCAAACTTGCAGCATTCTTCCTGCCTCAGCCTCTTAAGTGCTAGGATTATAGGTATGTGCCATCACTCCTGTCCTCAGTGTATCATTTTTTGGTTTGGGGGTGTTTTTTGTTTTACTTTTTTGAGGCAGGGTCTTGCTATGTAGCTCAGGCCAGCCTTGATCTCACTGTGTAGCGCACGCTGGCCTCAAACTCATGGCAATCTTCCTGCCTCAGCCTCCCAAGTGCTGGGATTACAGGTATATGCCGCTACTCCCAGCTTCCACTGTCATTATGATAATGCTATTATGTGCATCCATGTACAAGCTTTTGGTAGATAAGTTTTCAGCTCTTTTCATTATATACTAGGTTGAGAATTGCTTGGTTATATGGTACCTATTTTACTGTCTTGAGGAACTACCTTACTGGTTTTCAAGATAGCTGTACCATTTTACATTCCCTCCAGCACTCTGTAAGGGATATTCACATTTTCCACATATTTAGTAATACTTATTATTGTCTACCTTTTTTATAACCTTCTAGTGGTTTCCAGGTATCACATGATTCTCTCGTTCTCTCTCTCTCTCTCTTTCTCTCTCTCCTTCCCCCTTTCCTCACCTTCAAATAAATCATCTGATTTTATTTTTAAAGAAAATTAATTTGAAAACTGTAAAAAAAATCACAATCATTTTCCAAATAGTAAACTTCCTAGTAAGACTATTTGGACCCAAAGCATTTCTAATTAATTGTGGATTTTAGTTAAAAATCACTAGAGGTAGTCTGTCTGCATAGCCAAGAGTATTGATGAGTTGGACTTTCTTTCTTAACAGATTTTATGTTGAGAGAAATGAAAGTATGAGAACAAGTGTGGGGTGGGTGTATGTGTGAGAGACACAGACAGAGAAAGGGGGGGCATCCAGAGAAAACAGTGAAATAGTACGCAACAGCAGAGCCATGTCAAACCCATCTCACCCGGGTGATGACTTTGTATGTAAAATTTTTACAACTTTTTGTGATGTGACTCCGGCGTGTTTTTAGAAGTGTCTGTAATTGGTCTGCTTAATGAAAAGATAGACCTCACAGAGCAGCCTAGAAGTCTGCCATATTACTAATTAGAACAGTGTTTTCATGTTGTCTGGAACATTCGCAGCATCCAGAATTCCAGAGAATATTGTATGCTTGTAAAGAGAAAGAGAGACCAAGCTGATGAACAGAAATAATAATACCTCCTTGCTACGAGGCAGTGGGGACTTTGCAAAGCACTTGCTTTGCCTGTTACCCAGTTTTATTCTTCATAGCTACATTAAAAGCTAAGTAGGGTAAATGTTCTATGACTCAGAGTCTGAAAGAGCTTTGAGACAGAGCTAATGGCCTGCCTGGGGTCACCCCGTTCATTCACTGCAGCAGCATTACTAAATCCCAGGTGTCCTGCATTGTGCCAGAAACTGGACCATGGTAATACAGGGTAGGAGGACAGCTGTGCAGGAAACTTCTCTCAGTCCAGGTGGGGAGATCTCGGCATTGGCATCTGCCTGCCACTGAGCTGGCTGCCCCGTTCCATGAACACTGGAATCTTCAGCCCAGGGGACATCTGCTGCCTCCCCTGGAAACCCACTGGGATCTCAGGGTCTTTGTTTTTCACTTGTTCTTTTTTGTAGTACATGTTTGTAACCCATATGAATACATTCGTTGCATTGGGTAGTTGATAAATGTACAGGACACGTTTCTTTTTATGTCCCCTTAAAAGAGCATAAGTTAAAGACTGTGAGAGCTGGCCACACCGTCAGTGCTTCAGAGTATGGCATTAGCATGGCCCTAGTCCTGGGGCTTTCACTCATCCGCCAATAGAGAAATCATAAAAGGAGGCAGGAAAAAAATACAAACTACTCTTCCCCTGGGACTGTAGCGGACAAAGATACTTCTTTTGGGCTTTTTCCATGAAATCTAAAGTTCCATCCTTCAGAAACTGTCACACAGCAAACCAGAGCCACTAGGCAACTGAAAATGTGTTCAGAGGCGTGGTGAGGCGAGATAGACACAATACCCGGATTACAACTCCATAAAAAATGTCCAGAGTAAATGAAGGTCCCAGGGAAATTCGTCAGAGCAATGCAGTCCTTCAGGGGTGGGAGCTTTTGCCCCTTCTTTTGTCTCATCTTTGAATTTTCTGTAAGAAATTAAATAACTTCTAAATGACTTTTTTAACAGGGAGGAAGGAGAGGAGGATCTAGGCCACCAGCGAGAGTAGTTGTTGGCAGGATGTTTTCTGTTTGATGAGTAGGAAGCCCCAGCCTCTCCTGATGGTTCATGGCCTCCGGCCATGCAGACAGCACCAAGAAGGAGCATTTCAGTTTCCTGCACCATCCAAATACCACAGCTTCCTCCAGCCCTTGGCCAGCTCCTGAGGCCTGAGGGTACTGGGCACACGAAGGAACCGCCCAGTTCACTGCTTCCCAAAGAGCTGCAGTACCCGAAAGCTCTCGGCCTTCTCTGGTAATTGCTTGGAGGGACAGTGCAGGTATCATGCTAAAAACTGACCTCTAATCCTGCTCCCTCTGTGTGTTCCCGAGGGAAATGAAGAGTCAGCACTTGGGCAGGGCTGGATAAAATCAACAATGGCTTATTGTGCAAACCGTGGCGGTGGCCAGGGTGCCCTCATTTGCCCTTGGCTTGCCGACTCAGTGGCCGTTCCTGAGTCTCAGAGGCTCTACCAACAGCCACAGCGGTGGGCACATAGCTAAAGAGAATCCATCCCCGCAAACCCCACAGGCACTGCTCCTTCTAAGCAGCCTGGCTGCCCAGAGCCCCATGTGGTCACACACACAAGTGGAGGTCATTCAGGCAGCCGGTGGTGGTGGTAGCTGGCGGGATCCTTCATCTTTTCTGATTGGCTGTTCCACACTGCGTATGAATGAAACTGAAACGCCTGCTGAGGAATGAAATCCCGGAAGAACAACTGTGTTCAGAGACAGCAGCTAAGATGTGAAGCCCTGCGGACCCATTTGGGTTGTAATGATGGGCCACAAGAGAGAAGAGCAGAAGAGCCGCAGCCTTCCCCGTGGGTTTCCACTTCGAGAAGGCACAGTGCGTAGCTGACGTCCAGGCTGAAGGGGGAATGACTGAGGTGTCCAAGAGCCTGTGGATGGGATGTTCTTCAAAGGACCAAAGAGAAGCGGGTGGTGCCGCTTATTGGCTTGAACTTACCCACTCTGAGAACAATAAAGGGATGTGGTAACTTCCCTCTGTGCCTCTCCAGGAGCAAGTCAGGGACTCCCGCTTGCTAGCAGTGTGAATGCTTTCTTGATGTAGGGGCAGCAACTCTCTTTAAAAAAAGGGGGGGGGGGGTATTGTGGAGGGTTTTCACGTGGAAGACAGTCTATAGCTGACTGTTTCCTTCTGACCCTGTTTTAAAAGCAGCTTGAGTGGCAACAGCCCTGCTGAAATTTTATATGGCCTTTTGCTTCAAGGACTTTGAAATTAGCATTGTTGATTTTTCCTTTCTCCTGCCAGCTCTCTGTCCCATCTCCCTCATGTTTTTTATTTGCTGTCTAGATGGTTTTTAAATAGCATCGCTTTTCATATGGAAGCCCTTTTGACTTTGCCTGTGGCCGGAACTATAGATACATTTTCTTTCTGAAAATAAGTGACACAATTTGGAGAAGCAGCGGAATGGCCTTGTTGTCACCGAAGGGGGGAGCTCCACAACCCCCCAAAGGGCCACAGCCTCTGCTGTGTCGAAACACCCATGTTTCCGTCAGCTAGACCTCTGTGTGATTGATGCACCCTCCAGGATCTGCGTGTCTGTTTGTTATCCAAAGGGTATAAAAGGGAAGTCAAACATTCTTTCATATCATTATAAGCCTTGTGCAAACACAGCACCGTGGACAAAGGCCTTTCCTGAGCCCATAATAAGGAACTGTTTGCCCTGGCTGCCTGTCTTTAGAAGTCAGAGCAGGGCTGAACTAAGTAGTGTAATGTGCCCTGCTATGATTTTGCTTTCTTGGGCCAAAATTTGACAAGTGTCATGGGACAGAGTTCGCCAGGTGGAAGCTGAATCAGCATCCACTGGGAGCCTTCGGCAAATGCCACGTAGCACAGGCCCAGCGCTAGGAAGTACCCTGACAAAGAAATTGCACCCAACCACAGAAAAGCCCAGTGATCAGCTAGTGTTTGCTTTTGTATGTGGGGATTAACTAGCCACAAATAGCAGGAACAGGACTCGGGTCTGCCTGCATCTGAAGCAACCAAAGAAAAAGCCTGCACGGAGGTTAGAATAGCTTCATCCTAGTACCCTAAAGAGCACAGTCTTACCAGTACAGTGCCTGAATACTGACTGAGGGGTTAGTTTTTCTACCAAAAGTATTGGAATCAATTAAACCCCAGGTCCGCGTGGTTTTCTTCCTACTCAGGTTGTGTCTTCCGGTGCTGTGCTGTCTGATAAAGCAGCCACACCCTGCACATGGCTAGTGAGCCGCCAAAAGGGAAGCTAGTCTGAGGTGTGACGTGCTGGTATGGAAACGTACGCTTTGGATTTTGAACAAAAGATGTAAAATATTTCATTAATAATTTTGTATTAATTGCATGTTAGAAATATTTCATATATATATTTGGTTAATGACGCAGTATTAAAATTAATTCCTCATGTTTACTTCTTTTAATGTGACTACCAGAAAATAAAATTCACATAGATGGCGAGCAGTTGTGTACAGCGCGGGGCTAGCCCATGAATGAAGTTTAGGTTCGTAGCGCCATCTGCTGGCCCATCTGAAGCAGACTCAAATGTAAGCAGAAATCTGAGCTGGGAACAAGTCTGCCCTAGCAAAATGTAAACCTCCTTTTGAAGGAGCTTCTGAAGCAGAACCAGAGCTTAACCCTGAAGTCCCTCAATCATCAGCAAGAGCCTTAGAAAGTGTAGTCGCAGGTGTCTGGAAGATGCAGGCCTATGCTTCACCTAATGAGCACAGAGAAACCAGAGACATAGAGAAGCTTGATTGGCTTCTAAACTGCTGCACAAGGCTTCTGACGTGCACTCAATGTCATCAGTTTCTGTTCTCTTCTTAAGAAATACATCAAACTGCATAGGACTGTAACTAGGTATTTAACCATATAGGAAAGATATGACCCTTCCTCAAGAGACTCACATCCTCTGTTTAGATATGTTTGTTTACCTTGACTTGTCAAGTGGGACTCTTATTGATGAAGTGCCTAAGTGGGTTATCTATTGATGCATAATGAATCACTCCAAAACTTAATGTATTAAATCAACAATAATCATTTAACATCTCTCACAGATGTCTCACAGAATCAGCAATTCAGGAGTGACTCAGTTGAGCAATTCTGGTTCAAGACTTCTGGTGTGTTTGAAGTTACGTGTTGGCTGGGGCCGCAGTCAGCTGAAGGTTTCTGAGACTAGAGAATCCATGTCCAACATGGCCCATTCACATGACTGGCAAGGTGATGCCAGCTGTTGGCCAGAGGTGTCAGCTCCTGTCCACATGGGCTTCTTGTAGGGCTACTTGAGTGTCCTTAAAGCATGGCAGCTGGTTTCCTCCAGAGCAAGCAGTCTAAGAGGCCCAAGATGCAGTGCCTTTTGTGACCTGGCCTCTTTGTAGAGAAATGTCAGTAATACATTGTGAAAGGAAATGGGAGATGAAATAACCACTTAACGGAAAACACAGTCTGCCAAAGTACCAAACTCTCACACGGCTGCTCTGCATAATACTACACGCATAAAAAGCATGACATTAAGACACAGAGAGGTCAGATAGCTTGCCTGATGTCTCATATCTGCTAAGAAAGACTAAACCCAGTTCTGACTCGTAGGCCATATTGAGGGCCTGTCCGAGGTGTCTTCTTTATGCTGTTGTAACTAAGAATTACACTGATAGATCTTTCCAGCATCCTCAGGATGTGCAGGCCTCTCTCCAGTCCAGTGCCCTGAGAAGTCCTTAGATGGTGTTCCTCTCTAACTTGTCAGTTTGTCAATTAGGCTATCTGTTTTGGGAAAGGTCTTCCTTTCAAAAATGCTAAGTAACGAAAAATGTCACATTTTCCAATATTTTTACATGACACTTACTTCAAAAAAATCTCAGGAATGAGAACCAAACTGTAAGTTCTGCGTATTATTCTGTTTCATTATTTAAATATTTCACCTTACTTGTTTTTGAAACAGGAAAGAATTAGTTACTACTTGCTTCAGTCATTTCCATATCACTTAGTAACCTTTTAAAAAGGTTTTACCATTTTCTGATGGTTTTGCCTGCTGGAATTAAAATCCAGCTGCATAATCCTACCCTGTTATTCTTGGTTTCAGGTCAAACTTCCTTTTCCTGTAGATCAAATCACAGATCTTCCAAGGAACGATTTCCAGATGATGATTAAGATGCACAAGCTAACCTCAGAACAATTAGAGTTCATTCACGATGTCCGGCGACGGAGCAAGAACCGCATTGCAGCTCAGCGCTGCCGCAAGAGGAAACTGGACTGTATTCAGAATTTAGAATGTGAAATCCGCAAATTGGTGAGTTGACCCATCAGCAGTCTGAAGTGAGCAGGATTGATGTAAAAGTTACAGCAATTTGGCAGCTGGAGACATAGAGGGAAGGTTCACCCTTCAGGAGAGTTTGCATTTATTTTTAAAGTTTGTCACCAGAGATAATTGCTTAACATCCACAGCAAGTGTGGATGTGCAAGTGTCTTAAGAGTGTGTCATGTCCTTCAGCCATCCACACAGAATTAGTTCTTTTTGATTCTTCATTTGACACACAGTAATAGCTGATGCTTATTGCATGCACCTTTATACAAGGTGTTCTTCTAAACTATTTTTGATTGTCTCCTGTGCCTGCCTGTCTCTTACCAGTCACTAGGGGAGGATAAACTGAAAACCCTGAAGTGGAGTTGTCCTATGGCTCCATTTTAAACTATTTTTGTGAATGATCACATTTAATCTACACTTTAACTCTCTAACTAGATGCTGTTTTATTCCCACTAAAAGAGGAGGAAACTATGATGCAGAGAGATTAGATAACTTTCCAGGATGCATAGGGCTTGAATGCAAACCCAGGTGTCTGATTGTGTGGTTTTGCCACTGTTCTGTCCGCCTCCCAGCAGAAGAACCTAGATTAGAGATAGGACACCCGCCCACGGAGAGGGAATCACTCAGCAAGAAGATGTCCTAGCACACTTAGCAATACCAGAGTACTTGATTTCGCTCTTCTTCCCTAAAGTGGCTGCCATCTCTTCCCCATGCCTCAGAGTACAAGCTCCTCCATATTGAGTTACAAGCACCCTAACACCTCCGTTTCCTTGAAAATTATCCCCAAGCTACAGTAAGTAAATAGAGGCAATCTCTGGCTCCTGACTGTAGCTTTGAAGGCAGTCAGCTCAGCCTCCTTCAGCTTGACCTTTTCTGCAGACCAAATACAGGGAACTCATATCCACTCTATGTCAGGCTGCAGAAAAGAGAGGCCATATAATATGGGTGTGATCTAAGTTTGAGTCCTCAGACTATTTGCAGCAAATACTTTGCCTCATCGCAAGCCACTGCTGCCCTAATAAGAACCTAAGAGTAGAGATGAGACATGTTCAGGAAGCCCGAGGAAGTGTTACCTGCTGTTATGATAACCCTGAGCTTCAGGGCTTTTAATTTTTTAACCCAAAGCAAATTACATCTGCCTATGTCCAGTAATTCTCATCTATAAAGAAAAGCCCAAGATGATTAGTAAGATACATCTTAGGGGAGGCTGGATGACAGATAACCAAGAGAGTCAGGTAGGAGGGATAAATTACAATGTTCACAACACTGGAGAATCACTCCCATTCATAGTGATTTATTATATATTTTATAAGGAACTAGCAGGGAGAAATTTGAAGATTCCCCAACACAAAGAAATCATAAATGGTTAAGGAGATGGAAATATTCATTAGCCTGATTTGATCATCACACATGATTTACATATATTGAATTACCATATTGTGTCTCATAAATATATACAATCACTATATGTCAACTTTAATTTTTTTTTACCTTTTTTGAGACAGGGTCTCACTGTGCAGTTCAGGCTGGCCTTGAGCTCACCTTGTAGCCCAGGCTGGTCTCGAACTTGCAATGATCCTCTTGCCTCAGCTTCCCAAGGCCTGGGATTACGGGTGTGCACTACCACGCCTGGTTTAAAAAATTGTAAGATGTACCCTGCCTTTTCTGAGCCAATCTGTAGCAACCCTCTAGTATCCCCTTCTACTCACAACCTAGGACTTGACCCCAATGAAGGCAAACTGTCAGAAATCCCCCATCTCCTGCTGTTGTATACTTTTACATTTGTCCCTGTGTGGTTTTCTTTCTGCTTTGGACATTTGTTGTTGCCCTTCTTTGTTATCTTTGTGCTTTAAGAATTAAGTCACATATCATCTCTCCAGAAAGCCTGCCTTTCCTATCCCCAGTTAGGCTGGGCCTCTGTCCCAGAACCCTGATGTGATGTCTAGTTTGGTGCTTATTACTCAGTCTTTGTTTATCTGAGTAGGCATCTGTCTCACCAGTCCCCAGCTCCGAGTCCCAAGCCATCAGCTTCTGAAGGACAAGGACAGTGCTGATCATCCCTGAGTCCCCAGAGGAGGAATGGTCAGCTTTCAGGAAATGTTAGCTGCCCTATAGCTTACTAAGAATTATGACAGTTTTGGTCAGGAAATTATAAGTTTCTTCTTTTTTCTAATGTTTTTTCTCTGTTTGCTTTGCCCTGCTGGAATCAAACCTAGGGCCTTATACATGCCAGGCAAGCATTCTACCACTGAGCTACATCCTCAGCCCTAATGTTTCAACAACAAAATATTACTTAAACCATGCAAAGAAACAGGACATTCTGCTAGTGAGTGTGGCTCTTCTAAAAGTCTATTGTACTTAGGTGACAGAGCCTACTAGGTACCAGTCTACAGGATCTTAGGCGTGTGTCTAGTAGTCCTTGCCCAGTATTCCTCTTCAGATAGTACAGTTAATTCTACCTCTATTGAAGAAATGCCTGATTTTAGCAATTAGCATTCTGCTTAGTGTAACTTTGTAACACTGAACAAATTATACGATCTGTATACCAGGCAGATATCTAAAACAGTTTGCTAGTGTTGTCCAGCTGAAAAAACAAAAAGACATCTCATAGTCTCCATCCCCTCAAATAATAGGCAATTTCAGTGCAGAGTGAGAGCTCCACATGCCTCTTGGTGCATATAGGTGAAGCAGAGCATCACCCTTTTAACCAAGGTATGACTTACTCTGCCCTTTCTACAGAGAGAGCCAAAACACTGTCACACATGGCACCTCATCTTCCTCCTAAGAAGTGGCCCGGGACATTTTCAGATGAGTAGGCCAGTGCGGGTCGGTTGCCTTGTCCAAGAAGTTCCAACAGAACTGAGAGTGAGACTCTTTTCCTGGTGTCCGGGAGATAATCCCCCTCCCAAAGATTTCTAGACTCAAAGGAAAAAGAGCCAGTCTGTACATCCTCACTTTCGAGATTTTTTTTCCCAAAAAAGACTTCCTAGATTGTTCTGCCTCGTTTGCTACCTCTCACTCGGGGTCCTATGCCTGGTCTCATTGGCGAGAGTGGCATGGGTGGGCAGGACACTGCTGTCCCCTGTAGGTCTCACCCTGCGCAGCCCCTGGCGGGCCCCGCCCTCCTCCTCCTCCCACAGTCTCCGGCACACCCGCCACCCTGCTACTGCAAACTCACATAATGTATTTCTCTCAAGTTGCACTTGTGCATCTGTTTATTTTTCATTTTTAAAACATGTTTTCTTGATAAATTTATAAATATTTTAGCAGGTGCCCTTTCCTCGTGTAAATCTCTCTCCAACACACATGCCCACGCTGCCTGCCAGACTGCATTCATGTTACGGCACGTGCGGCTCCCATGTCAGAGACCCGCTCTTTGTGCCTGTTGGATGCCTGCTCATCTCTACCCGCTATTCTCCCTCGCGCCGTCTGCTTGTCCTCCTGCCTGCCATGCAGAGGCCAGGCCAGGACTCTCCACCCTGCTCCCACGACAAGCGACTTCATCTGCCTCATCCTCATGTGCACTTCGTGGAACTCCCCAGCTCCTGTTCCCTACACAAGTGTTGATGATAAAACCTTAGTCTCCTTTCTGGTGCTAAATTCACCTCTCTGATGGAGAAAGCATTTCAATAGTACAGAAACATGTAGGATTTTGTTCAAGGGGGAAAACATCTCAGGGCTTGGGCACCGTGTTGCTGTCTTCTCACCCTGCTCTGGATCCATGGCACATTCCCCGGCATCCGAAGAGAACGAGCCATGTTCAGTCTGCTGTGCTGTAAAGCACAGAGAGCCTGCTGATGTTTTGTTGAACCATATGAAATTGTCAACAGTCAATTGCGTTTGTTTTTAAATAGACTTACTTCTTCCGAGTAGTTTTAGATTCACAGAACAGTTGAATGAAATACAGAGTTTCCAAATGTCCCCAACCCTACCCTCTCACAGCCTCCCCACCAGTGTACCCAACTGGAGTGGTACATTTGCTACAGTGGATGAGCCTGTACTGACACATCATTGCTACCAAGAGTCCTTCCTTTGTGTGAAGTTGTAAATATAGCTGTACAGTCTGGGGGTTTGGACAAATGTCTAATGACATGCATCCACCATTGTGCAGAGTACTGTACAGAGTAGATTCCTTGACCTAAAACCCTTTATGCTGCACATACTCACCTTTCCCTCCCTCCTTACCCCTGGGAACCACTGATCTTTGTACTGGTTCCATTGCCTTTACTTTTCCAGAATGTCAGACAGTTGGAATTGCTCAACTTTTATACCTCCAAACTGGCAATCTAATACATTTGGGGAGATTTTCCACTATTAAGATTTGAAATTCAGAATGTTCCAGCCAGCACTACTTCATGAAAACTGAATTCCAGGAAACTGGGACACTGACTCCCTGCAGTTTCCTCACTGGTAGTGACTGCTCGTGGCTTGCCCAGGCCTGAGTGGGACAAGATTTCCTGGGAATGCGTCAGTGTCAGCGCACATCTGGATAAGATGCTCAGGCAGGAGACATGGCAGAAGTGTGTCCAGGCTCCCTGGACGTGTGAGTTTTTTAGGTGTCTAGATCCTGACCGAGTCATTCATGAGTTACATTATAACAGGAGGTATAAAAGCAAAGCTTGGGAAAACCCCAGAAGTGAGATCTTACGGCTTCCAGTCCCAGCTTGACCAAGGCTTTTTCTTTTTTTGATGTATTGTCCAGGTGTGTGAGAAAGAAAAACTATTGTCAGAGAGGAATCAGCTGAAAGCATGCATGGGGGAACTACTGGACAACTTCTCCTGCCTCTCCCAGGAAGTCTGCCGAGACATCCAGAGCCCCGAGCAGATCCAGGCCCTGCATCGATATTGCCCTGTCCTCATACCCATGGATCTCCCTGGAGCCTCCAGTATTAACCCCACTCCATTGAGTGTAGAGCAGAACATCACAGCCTCCCAGTGTGCAGTGGGAGAAAACGTGCCCTGCTGCTTGGAGTCAGGTGCAGCTCCCCCGGGGCCCCCTTGGGCACCCAGCAGCACCTCTGAGAATTGTACCTCTGGGAGGAGGTTGGAAGGTACTGACCAAGGAACCTTCTCAGAGCGAGGGCCTTCTCTTGAACCCAGGAGCCAATCGGTGACCGTAGACTTCTGCCAGGAAATGACTGATAAGTGTACGACTGACGAGCAGCCCAGGAAAGATTATACCTAGTGACTCAGATCTGCCTCCCAGTCCTCACACCTCTCCCATCTAGGTGTTCTTCAGTCAGCCCGTGGCGCTGTTCATCTGTTGTCTCGAAGAACCAAGAAGGAATTGGTGCACACTACAGCAGTCTTAGCAGCAATACGTTCCAACATGCTCCCTCCTCTCTTCAAGCGGGAGTGATAGATAGTTACCTTCACAATGGTGCTACCCCTTGCTCAGGCAAGGAAAGACAGCAGTGCTGACACTGCCTGTCTGTGGGTTAATTTCAGTCTTCACAGGGATAGACTACAACACCTCTAGGACCCAACCACGGATTTTTTTTCTCAGTGGCCCATGTCACAAACCCTATCTCAGGAATTTCTTCTGAATGTTCAATTTTTTTCATTGAAGACAGCTTCTATACACATCAAAGTTTTATAGCTAGACTGTACATATTATATATAATATATATAAAATATATATATATATATATCCATATGCAAAAGTCCTGCATGCCTCAATTTTCTCACTCTAGAACTGGAAACTTCATTTCTCATTTATAAGCAGGTTCCAACATTCCTCTCTTCTTTTGTCTCCGATGCTCGAACTAATTTGGTAACTGTTACGGTTTTTCTTGCTTCCATTTAAGTTTGTGCTTATTTATGGACAAAATTCAGTGTTGGAAACTTTTTTTCAAGATTTTATTTCAGACCTTTTTTTTTTCTTGTTTGTTTGGTTTGGTTTTGGCACCACCAATTGGTACCATGTGAGCATTGTGGGTTTGTTCTTTGTGTTTTTTTTTTTTTCTTGCAGATACTGTACAGTAATGGTCAACTTTGCCACTTGCACTGAGTTTTGGGTCAAACTTATTTTCTTCAGTGAAGTTGTAACTTCATACAACTCAAGTATACTGTATTTCTTTGCTTTTAGTTAAGAAGTAAAACCTTTTAGCTCATTAAAAAGCACTCAGGTGATAATTATGTAGGAAAAACAATCTTGCCAAATAATGAATTCATCCTAGGATGTGTAGACAATAATCTGCTTGAATATTTTTATATTTCACCTCCTCCCCACCTTTCCCCTAAGTAAGTGTAACTGCAGATCGAGTTCAGAACTGCTGGATGTTCAGATTTCTAAGTGGGGAGAGAGTTTGGACACCTTGTCCAAAAGTGCATCAAAACAGCAGGAATCTGCTTTTGTACCAGAACCCATCAGGCGTTGGCTCCTAAAAGTCAAGGTAGAACTGTCTTCTTACCCAGGGAGGACATCCCGTTCATTTTCCGCACTTCATCAGGCCTCAGCTTGCTCTTAGAAGTATTACACGGTAGGCCTTCTCCTTTGAAGGCCTGGCTGACCAGCCACCCCACTTTCCTGCCCAGGACTGACCTCCCAGGACACTTCACCTGAGGGGATTTGAGTTGCAGCCTGGAGGTCATGCCTTTCCATGGCACTGTCTAGGTTAACGCAGCTCACTAACAGTATGAGAGAGCAGGGAAGATTGGAGCCTGACATCCATCCCTGACACAGGCGAACACATTTCTTTCTCCTCTTCTTCTCCAAATGCTTTGAGTTGTGCTCTGAGGTTTTTCTGCAGGTCTCTTGTCTGAAGCCAGCTTCTTCCTGAGGCTTTGGTCAAGATATCATCAAAAGCCCTCTCAACCCTTTTCACACAGATACACACACATCACACACACAGATGCTCGCATGTGAGCGCGCACACACACATACACACACACACCTCTTACCCTCACTTGATGATAATTTTCTTGCTGCAAAAGTGGTTGGCTTGCAACCCAGAGAGAGCAGCTTCCCTGGGCTCTCAGGTTGTTGCGGCCCTTGGCCATGTTTACAGGAAGGTGTGTCACAAGGAGGAGGAATCAGCTCCCTCCTTCCTGTGGCCCCGTCTCCTCTTGAGGAGCAGCCCAAGGGCCACTCCTGCCTGGCTGAGCAAGAGAGTCCAGAAGAGTTTGGTGTGGGGCTGGGGTGGTGGGCAGTGGGGAATAGATGGTTGACTTTGTTTCTTTATTTGTGCCATATTGTTTGGACAATATTAAAGCTGCATGTAAATGGAAAATTTAGTATATGATTAGTAGGCGAAAAGTGAAATCATAGTAACATGTTTTAGTATTAACTTTTTTCTGTACAAATATTAGCAGTAAATGTTTAACTATGTATGAATGTCAGAAGTTTGTTGGTTCATGCAGTAGGATGGGGGGAGAAAAGGCTTTTCTTTTAAAATAGTTCCACTTCTAAAACCTGCCCCTGGGTTCCATTTTTTTTCTCGTGTGGATGTATGTGTGTGTGTGCTTGTCAGAGACAGATTTTGATGAAGCTCTGTACTGGAGCTACTGCTTTTGTTACAGTTTTTGGAATTTTTAGCTTAGTAGAACAGTTCTGTGCTTCACCAAGGAGGTTTGCCTTTATGGAAATCTGGGGACAACTAGAACTGTAACTCAATGTGAATCGTGTGATACTTCCCAGGTATGTGTTACCGCGGAGTCAGCAGACAGTATTTTGTTCTTTAACTCTCTTGTTGCCTTTTTAAGTGACCTCTTCTCTTCTTTAAAAAAACAAAAGGAATGTTTTCTGCTTGTATCATAACCAGGTGCAGACCAGCTTCTTGGCTTGATTTAGCCTGGTAACAGCTCATTTGCAACTGGTAGTCTTGACGACATTCCATCCATTTCCCCAGAGTTCTGTTCCACAGCCAGACCTTCGCGCAGCCACTTCCGGGAGGGGCGGGGTCTCTTCCCTTCGCCCCACCCTGACTCAGCCTCCTCCCTCGCCCCCTCACCTCTGCCTTGCTGTTCTCCTTTCCCTTCCAACCCCTGCCATGGGAACTGGCTTTTCTTTTTTTTTTCCTAATTGCTCTAAAGTCTGCAGTTCTGTTTCTTAGATATTTTTAACAAGTTCTTTCATTCATTCTCCACCAGGAACAGTGACTGGCTTTGTGTAATTGTGCATATGACCTCTCTATGTCTTTTACTATTTCGAGTCATTGCTTGTCAAAACTACGGGGCTGATTCAAAGGAGGACTTGCTGGGGACCAGAATACAAATTGCCTCAAGTGGAATTTAAGAACTCATTCTGTCTTTTTTTCCTTGGGATTCCTTAGTCAACATCATGCCCGGGGGGGGGGGGGGGGGGGGGGGACAGAGTCTTGCTATGTAGACTAGGCTGGCTTTGAACTCACTATATAGCCCAGGCTGTCCTCAAACTCATAGTGATCATCCTGCCTCAGCCTCCCAAGTGCTGGACTCACAGGTGTACACCACCACAGCTGGCAACTTCATGCCTTTTGTAAAGAGGAAAAGCAAACAAAGAATAAGAAATAAAGGACACTCCAGTCACAGGCTGTTCAGGAGGATCACTGTGACAGCCTGGTTGGGTCTCCAGACGGCCAGGATAGGAATGGGTTGTTGGAGCAGGGCCAGAGCAGGCAACCCTGACCCTAATTAATAGCCTGCCTCAATCTAGTCCTCCCCTGGGTCCACCTTTGTCCTATTTGTGTCTCCAGACAACCTCCCTTCATTGAGATTAGTCAGGCTATGGGCAGGCGAGTGCTTTGCTATATGTTTGCTTCTCTGCGTTATCTGGGGGTGCCTTGAATAAAATCAAACTATTACATACTGATTCTGGAACAAAACAGTTACAAAAACTTTAAAAAAAAAAAACTGGCAAAGTTGCTAGGCCATCCTGCTACTTCTCTTCCGGGTTCTTTAGGGATGACTCAGGCATCAGAGGTGATGCTGCCATAGAAAACGTTATTGTGTATGTTGTGCAAGTAATTTATTGACTGTCTTTCTAAAGGTATGCTGCTTTTTAAGATGCACTATCATTTTGGATGTAATCCGTGTATTGCTTTTCCAAGGAAGTAAAAAAAGAAAAAAGCTAACGACTTAGTATGCCAACTGCCACTTCTCCTTAAAAAGGAGCTCAAGGACCACCTACAGCACTTGCATGGGAGAACTGACTAAAACCTACACTTTCTGTCAACATTTTGTGATTGCCGTTAAAGAAGAAGAAAAAAGTATTTTAAAAGTATAGGCCTTTTAAGAAACCTCAATGTCATGCCCTAAGAAGCTTTTCTGCATCCTGTGAAATAGCATAAATCATCTCAGAATGAATAGAATCCTGCAAACCTTTTTCAGATCCCAATTTGGCTACCTTTTTCTATGCATTGTGCCCCAGTTGAATTCGGAGTTGTTTTATAAATTACTTCAAACTGCTTCACTGTTGCTTATAGTTCAGGAGGAATTTCAAATCTGGAATGGAGCAAGAATCAAGTTTTTCCTTAAATTCCTGAAAACAGACTGAAGGGCAAGATTTTTTTTTTCCAAGAATAAGGTTTCTCATTATATCAAGACTTAGTAATCCCAAATCCCAAGACTTTGCAATCCCAAATTGAGGATTTTGTTGTAGGTTCAATTTCTGGAAAGTCAGTGCATAATACAGTTGGTATTCATAAAGAAAGTCTTGTGTGCATGGAGGCATTTTGTGTCTAAAGTGTATGTTTATAACACTGCCCGAGCCATCTCCTGACACAAGCATCAGAGACTGATGCTGTAGAATAGAATATATTTGTACACATAGCACGTGCAAATGGTATTTGTACATAGAAAAGACTTTACTGTGGCAGATCAAGAATAAATTATTTAACTGACAGTGCAAAAATCATTACTTGCAAAGAAAAGCAATTGTATAGTATTTTCCTATACTCTACCCTGGGAGATAATATTTATATCAGTGAATATCAGTGCATTTTAATTGTAACATGAAAATGATGCTACCATTTTGTGAAGAATACCCACTTGGTTGCAGAGGCCAATTTTTGTAGCTTTGATTTAATGTTGTGACATGATGTGTACATTTACAAACAAGCAATGGATAAACCGCTCTGACTTTCATTTTCATTCCAGTTTTTTGACCTCAGATAAAACAGTGGCCCTTATAACAGCAGAAGTGCACCAAGACCATTTCAGGTAGACTCGCATTCAGTGCCAAATGCTCCCATGGGGATAATCGGACATGTTTATCAGGAAAGAGTAAAGGGACTTGGACAAAGAGGGGTTTTCCTACAGATTGACATTAAGTCTTCTACCAAAATGTGTCTGGAGGCAGAAGGGTGGCAACCACTTGGGTCCTAACGAAGCCTTTGGACATGCGCGTGCCGGGATGACCATTCACACTCTGCAAGGGCCTGGCGGTTCTAGTGAGTTAGCAGGAAGACTGCAAATGCATTTGGGAGGTTCGGGCGCTTGTTAGACACAGCGAGCCATTCACGGCAAGAGGGCCTGTGAGAATTTGTTCCAGAACCAGTCTAATCCAAGTGCACCTCTAATATATGCCTTACAAACTCCAGAGGCCATATTCAAAACAGGGTCTTCTCGGTGTATGCAAGGGGCTACAGCCCCTCTTCTCTTCCTCCCCAGGTCGAACAATACGGACAGTTTCCACACATATCTACCTGTATAACCCTCTGTACCTCTCATAACTGGTCAACGACTGTAACAGGTTACATCAGGTGTTTTTCTACATACTTTTTACACAGATTCTATGCGATTAATGTAACTTAATTCAATGCATCATTTTATTGTACTAGTTCTTAGGCTTGTCCTTATTTTTTTTTCCTAAGTGATTGTGGTTTTTCTTGTAAAGATGAAATGGCTGTTGATGCTTATTCTCTGTAACTAAGAATTTTTACCTTTTTGGGGGAAAAAAGGCATTGCTATGAACTAATAAAACTTCATTTATTCATTGTAAATACACTATTGTGCAAAAAATTTTCACTCAGTTGAATTGCTAGTGTTAACTGAATTTTGTCTAGACACCATTTCTGTTGATGAAATAAAGACATATCATTATGCATTCTAAATTGATTTTCTCTGCCTCTGATCCCGACATTTCAGATTAGAAAGTAAAAAGCCTCAAAAAAATCTTTTTTCGTCAAGCGGCCATTTTTCTTCCTCTAGTTTGGAACCTACCTTGATACCTGATTAATCTGATTAGAAATCTCTAAAACTTGATGATGCTGATGTGACTTCTAAATCCAGATTTCCAATGCCTATGAGAATAGGTCAGGGGCATTGGACAAAATTTCCTCTTTCTGGTATACAATAGCTATGCAAAATGTTACCTTTGGAAAAACACGAAGTGCACGCCTGTAGTCCAAGCTACTCGGGAGGCTGAGGCAAGAGGATCACGTGAGCCTGTGAGTTCAAGACAAGCCTGGGCAGCAAAGTTAAGATCTAACTCAAAAAATAAAAATAAAAGTAAATGGTGGCAAGGGCATTAAACCAACATCAAGACGCAATAAAGCATAAGCACAGAAGTTAGAATTGGGTAGAAAAGTTGCACAACAAATAACATCAAGAATCAGTCAGTTGGATCGTATCAAATTAAAAAGCTATGCAGCAAAGGAAACCGTGAAGAGACAAGCTACAGAATGGGAAAAAAATTGCCAGTTATTTCTCAGAGGACTAATAACACTCTCTAGCATAAACTAGACCCCCCCAAATAAGACAAAATTTGCAACTGAAATGAATAGACACTCTTCAGAAGAATATAAATGTCTCATAAATACATGAAAAAAAACGCTCAGCTTCACCAGCCAGTAGAAAAATGCCAACTAAAACAGCACTGAGATTCCGCATTACTCCACCAAAAAATGGCTATCAAGAAATGAAGTTACAACCAGTGCTGGAGAAGCTCTTGAGGAAACAAAACCCATCTACATTGCTGATGGGAATGTAAACTCATTCAGCCACTATACAGAAATTCCTCAAAAATACAGTACAGAAATTCTTCAAAAAACTGAAAAGAGCTATTCCATGCACTTCCCCCATCTAATTATCTTACCAAAACAGTTAAAGACATCATATTGCAGTAATATATGTATACCCATGTTTATAGCACCACAATTATAGCTAAATCTTGGAAAATTCTGTATGTCCATCAAAAGATGAATGGATAAAGTATGTTTATACATAATGGAGTACTATCCTGTCATAAAAAATGATAAACTTGAGTTATTTGAAAAATGGATGCACCTTAAATCATAATGTTAAGTAAAACTAATCAGCCACATAAGCTTAAATATTATATAGTTTCTCCTATGTGAGGAATCAAAACTACAAAGAGTGAAATTATATAATAAGAAATATGTGGTGGATATTTTGCAAAAGGAAAAGATACCAGTAATGGAGGAAAAGGGAGGGAGGAGAGGAGATGGGGATATAAAGAGAACTGAGATTGTACATGTACCAACTAAGGAATGTAATTCTATGTTGCAAACATGTACTAATAAGACAAAAATACCTCGGAAGTAAAAGGGAATTAGAATTTTACTTCTGAAGTTAAGCCAGAAAGCTGTGTTTAATGGCCAGGCCAGATGTCCATGGTTACCACTGGACTTGCAGTAGGAGGGAAGAGAGAAGCCACTGGAAGACAACAGGACCGTTCTGGTAAGGCTGTTAATAATGAGTGCATGCTATGCCCCCATCAGGTCCAAGTTTCTAGGAATACGTATGATCCAGGCTATGTCTCATACAACAGAGAAGAAAACAAATTAAAAGTTGCTGAATTGGCCAAGTGTCCTGGCGCATGCCTGTAATCCCAGCAATCCGGAGGCTGAGGCAGGACGATTGTTGCAAGTCCGAGGCCCACCTGGGCTATAAAGTCAGCTCAAAGTCAGCCTGAACTGCATAGTGAGACCCTGTCTCAAACCAAAAAAAAAAAAAAAAAAAAGTTACTGAATTGTGCTGTCTCAACAAGCATCCATGGGCAACTATCAAGTCAAAGAAAGCTTCCAAAAAGCACTAAATTCTGTGCTGTTAGGAAAATAACAGTCATACAGCCTTAGGTGCAAAAGGTACATTATCTTTGCCTAAACCCAAGAAGTACTCAATCCATTCTGAGAAAGGTGATGTCAAAGTCCCTAATTTTTCATTACAAAAACCTGGTCATTTAGCAGTGATAGTTCCTTTACACCTTACCTTCAACCTTGACTTTTGCTCTTGGGGCAAGAATGACAATCATAGTTTGAAACAAAATAAACCTCATCAGCTATCCATCCTGTAGAAATAAAAGCATCCAAGCACTGCCCAGCCATAGATTGGCGGCAGACATTTTCTTCCCTGCAATGTATTCCATAGTAGTAGTTCGCATCTATTTCCAGGGCATGGTGAGGGCTAGATCCTTCTACACCAGGCTCTGCCAGCTCCTTTGTGATGCATACATGGAAGTAAGCTGTTCTTTGAAATCACTTTGGAATTGACTTTTCTATGACCTACCACACCACCCCTTCAAGTGGGACAAACAAGCTTGTGCAGTGCTTGACGTCTGTCTGAACACCAGCTGGTGTTGAGCCCCAAGCAGCAATGGGTGCCCCATTCTTCCCACTGAGCACGTGTGCTTTCCTGGGGTAAGTGAGCATGAGGAAAGCTACACATATTATGCAAGTGTTGCTCTTTTCATCTTGAGAGTGTGGCATCTGCTGTCCCCACACCCACCTCAGGCTCCTGCAGGTTGTGACACGTGCCTCCCTCCCCTGGCCTGTTTGACCAGAAAGCGGCATCACTAGTTCTCCATGGTGAGTTTTTGGCCTAACCTCTTGATGACAAGCACACCCAAGGCAGTGACTCTTACCCCAAAACAACACAACCCTTCAGAGACGCTGCTACCAGCAGAGACGGGAAGCATTACATTTCGCACTGGGCCTTTCAAACTTTTTTTTTTTACCTCTGTTTGTGCTGTGTGCTTGACAGCTCTGTAAAAAGCTTTTCAGGGTGAAGGGAATTTAAATTACAAAAAGGGGGAAATGCTACCATACAGACTTCTGAAAAGGTCTCATCATAAACCTGTTGACAAGACATGACAGAACAGTGAAAAAATGAATAAAAATGGGAAAATCAGAATTAATGGAGAGGGGTATTGTTTTTAGCATTTAACATGCATTCATTCAACTAATACATGCAACATGCTGAGCATCTAAAATTAAAAATGCAGAGGCTTTAATGTTTTCACAGGCTAGTCAGGCAGAGATATTTATAAATAAATTATTTCCCAGGGCCCGCTGCCTCCTGTAGACAGGAAAGCAGGACTTCCTGGGGAAACATGGGCCTCGGAGTCTGAGTCCTGTGGGCACTTCCCCAGAGTGACCTTTGCTGCCAGGAAAGTTCATTGATCTTTGAGTTTGGTTGTCTGATTTATACCAATAACCCTGGAAGCACCTTAGAAGTGATCTGTTTGGATATTGCCCCAGGGTCATTTTATCTGCCTGGTCTTCATTGTGTCATCTACAAACTCACTGTCTATAGACCATCCTTTCAAGGCCCACTTCTGCAAAATGAGAACAGGGAAGATTTTGGTGCTGTTTGGGCTAGAAGCATAGCTCATCCCCAGCCAGCATCAGGCTGCCTCTGCAACATCTCAGCAGCTGCCCAGCTGAGGTGCCCAGCTGCCAGGTTGTGACACGTGCCTCCCTCCCCTGGCCTGTTTGACCAGAAAGCGGCATCACTAGTTCTGAACACCTCCTGAAGTGGCGAGACCATTTCTGATGGGTAGAAAGTAACTTGTGGAGCTGGACATGGTGGTGCACGCCTGTAATCCCAGCACTCATGAGGCTGAGGCAGGTGGGTCACTGTGAGTTTGATGCCAGCCTAGGCTACATAGTGAGTTCAAGGACACCTTGAACTACAAATCAAGACTCTGACTCAAAAGAAGTACTTTCTGGAAATAAGGTAGATCTAGTATGTACCACTTTTGCAAAAAATAAAAATTGTCGGGCTGGGGATATAGCTCAGTGGAATAAGCGCCTGCCTAGCAAGCGCAGGGTCCTGAGTTCGATCCCCAGTACCGCCAAATAAATAAATAAATAAATATTGTCATTTAAAAAAGAATGATACCTGTTACTGTACCAGAAGGGAAACATGGTTGGTGGAGAAGATGCTAGAACTGCCTCCATCAGAAATAAAGAGGCCCCAGGCCCGATGTGGTACATGCCTATAGTCCTAACTACAAGGGAGGGCCAGGCAAGAAGATCACTTGAGCTCAAGAGTTCGAATCCAGGCTGGACAACATAACAAGACTCTGTCTTATGAAAATAAAAAAAACCCAAAAGATAGTGGAGGTTGTCTGTCAGCGTACTTCTTTGTGGATCCAAAGATCTGAAGGCAGTGTAGTACGTAAGGTAGGAAAGAGGTCAAAGGCGGAAGCCAGTTCACATTTCCTCTGGGTTTCATCTCACAGCATACAGATGATGTAGAGTCTTGTGACATTGATCCTTCTTATAATTTGAAACTTTTATTTACAAGCATGTGATCAGGTCTAGGATCAGCCTGACCATTAGACGTAAGACGGAGGAGCTAAGTGACTCCTTATGGGAACAGAATCTACCTGTATGGCTTTCAGAACTCAGAGAAGTCACACCCAGCCAAGCAGCCTTGTGAATCAGCTTGTTAGAACGCACCACACAGGCTGCGAGCTTTTTTGAGGCACCTCTCCTGTATGGCTCAGGACCAGTGAGAGAATAAAAAGGGGTTCTAGTTTCTGCTAGTCCCCAGGAAGCACCTGTTGGGCCACAGTCAGGGCCCCACTACTAATAAGTGGCAGCCCCAAAAGGATACAATCATATCACAGAAGGTATTTGTTGATATATTTTATATGACATTTAATTAACTGATGAGAATGAAATATTTCTCATCAGCCTCATTTGCATACATGAAGCATATTAAAGCCCAAGCTGAGCACAGAGCTCCGGGCCTGCCCTGGAAGGATGTTCAAGGAGCCAGCTGCTGCTGCTGCAGAGCTGGGCTCTCTCGGTGTCCCACTAGGCTACTGCAGATGGGACAGGGGAACTGTATCGCAGTCCTCCTCCTCAGGACAGCAGAAGCTCTTGCCTCTACATTTCCTCTCATGGTGCACAAATTCTCTCCCTGGGTTTCAAACTGCTTTAGGTGTGGCAAAGAGAAGCCAACTCCAGCCCCATAAGGGAAGGGTCTCCTGTAGAGAAGATACCTGATTCAGAACACCCGGTACACAGCCTGTTGCCTGCCATGTGCCTCGGTGTGTGTGTTAGCTTTCTATCACTTATAACAAATAACTCAGATAATTAACTTCGAGCAAACTTGGGCAGGCATAGTGGCACACAGCTGAAATCCCAGCACTTGGGAGGTGGAGGCAGGAGGATCAACATGAGTTTGGGGCCAGCCCAGGCTATAGATGAGTTCAAGGACCACCTGAACTATGTAGTCAGACTCTGACTCAAAACAAATAAACAAAGAAGATAGTAAAGTATATTCTGGCTCATAGTTTTGGAAGTTTCCAGCCATGGGTGGTTGGCCTCGCTGCTTTGGGGCCTAGGGCAAGGCAGCACAGCCTGGTAGGAGCGTATGGTAAGGACAGTCACTCCCCTTATAGCCAGGACATGAAAGAAAAGGAAAGAAGTGGAGTTCTACAGTCCCCTGCAAGGGCACAGTCCCCCACCATGACCCAAGACCTCTTGCTAGGCCCTGCCTTCACTACCTCCCAACAGTGCCAGGCTGAGCACCAAGCCTACAAGACACTGGCCCCTGGGGACATTTCAGAGCCAAACTAGAGCACTGTGAAAAATTTGAGTGCCAAAGTTTGCTCATCATTTGATGTGATAAAAGTACAACTTTCCTCCTGTAGACAGCTCCTGGTGCGTTATTTTTTCATAATAGATGATAGTTCTAGAAGCATGTTCTGAAAGAGAGAGGAAAGAGAAAACAAAATATAAATCCAAAGGCTTCTAAAACAAACAAAAAATAAAATACTTCCCACCCACCTGGGACTCTATGTCCCAAATACACTGTATCACAAACCCAAACAAAACCTGCTACAGAGGGCGACTTTCCCTGTTTCCTCAGAGATCCATTTTATGGGCAGGGTTGTATTGCCTGATAGAATTACTTGAAAGATCAGAGTACCTACCTTCTCCTCCTGTTGTTGTTGTGTCCAAAATCTAAACCTAAAATTAAATGGCCAACTCTTTCCTAACCGTCAGCTTAGTCTCCTCTACAATTAGCCAGATTTTCACTTTTCAATAAGTGAAAGGAAGAGACCAATTTAAATATAGAATATTCCATTTTTAACAATCTATTCCTGATCCTAAACATATGCTAACCTCAAGCTTCCTCATCAGGGAGAGGAAAAAGCAGCAATGGGATATAGGAGAAAAAGCTGGATTTGAAACAACCAGGCTGAGGACAAAATTTTAGCTATTCTTCATCCAATGAAGATCAACTTATTCCCTGCTAAACTATGTCTCAAGCACTATGCTTCACCACAACCTAACTATGTGCCTTTGCAAAGTAACCTGTTATCTGTAAAATGGAAATAGTCATAAGGTGACATCAACCCCACAGCAGCATCTAGACCTGATCAGGCCCTCAAGAAGGTATTGTCCTTCATCCTCTTTAGATGCTTTGATAGTTGATAAATTGGACCAAAATTCTTGGCCAAAAAGTTCTAAAGAATATAGTAATCCACCTGCCAAAAAGTCACCTAACAACACCCTTGTTAATAATGTTGAGTAAACCAGGAGTGCTGGCACACACTTATAATCCCAGCACTCAGGAGGCTGAGGCAGGAGGATTGTTGCAAGTTCAAGACCAGCTTGGGCTCAAAGTGCGCTCAAAGCCAGCCTGAACTGCATAGAGAGACCCTGTCTCAAAAAGACCAAATAATAATAATAATGTAAAGTAGAAAAATACTTCTCAAATGAGATAAAAAGAAACTTAGAAGTTGAAGAGATCTTCACAATTAATATATTAAGAGTTTAAAGATAACATAAATAAAGATAAAAAGCAAGCACACTAGTCAAAAAGACTTTCAAACCAGGGAGATAGCTCAGCAGCACAATGCCTGCCTAGCAAGCGCAAGGCCATGAGTTTGATTCATGGTACAAAAAAAAAAAAAAACCTTTCAATATCTATGTAGACAAGGGGTTAATATATAAGAGCTCCTAAAATCAGAAGAAAGATTCCAACATAAAAGTAGGCAAGAACAATTGACAGTAGAAATAAAGATGGCCAGTAAGCATATATCCAACTTAGTAATAGCCACAGAAATGTAAATTAAAACAAATATTTCTGATCATCAGATTGGGCAGGAGGAATAAGATAATGTCTATTGTTGCCAAAACTAGTTGGGTGTGGTGGTGCACACCTGTAATCCCAGCACTCAGGAGGCTGAGGCAGGAGGACTGTTGTGAGTTCAAGACCAGCCTGGATTATAAAGTGAGCTCAAGGCCAGCCTGAACTGCATAGTGAGACTGTCTCAAAAGACAAAAATTTTAAAAATTAAAAAAAATAAAAAAACAAAAGTATGGGGAGCTGTGTGCTGATGTACTGGTGAGAGGATAAATTGCAATAGCCTGAGCAAAACTTGGCAGCATTTATCAAGCTGTTCATACCTATGAAAACCAACAACACTTGTAGGTACCTATTCAAAGATATAGGCATAAAATATTCACGGCAACATTATTTGTAGTAGAAAAAGTTAGAAGCATTTTACGTAGCCATCAGGCATCTTATGGTTGATCCATGAGATGGAAAAATATGATCCATCGTGGAAAAGTATGAGCTGATATAGAGACAGAGGCAAGCCAGAGGTAGCGACAAAGAAAGGCCCTCATGACATTGAGAAAAACCCATTTTTTAAATAAGAAATATATATGGATGTATGTTTGTCCTCAGAGAGCAGCTTTGAAGACATTAAGCAAAAAGGAGGCACATCCCCCATCAATGGAGGAGGAAACTGGTTTCCAGGTGAGAACAAGAGATGAACTTACCCATGGTCAGTTTCACTCTATTTTTGCGTATAGTGTTTGAAAATCTTTAAATAAGCATTTTTACTTTAATTTGAAAAATAAATAAAAAACCTGTTGTTCTTCCAAGTTATTAACAGTAGTACTATAAGGGATGGCAACTCTTAGCATATCATTTTAAGATAGAATAATTCTAGTCTTAGTACAAGCCTAAAAATGTGTCTTGAGAAACATCCCAGTAGAGTTGTAAAGAGTTAACTTTGCAGTCCTGACTTTGCCCTGGAATGCTTCTCCAAAGACAAACCTTGCCTGAGTCCTTTCATCCCTTCCCTGGCCCTACATAAACATTGTAACCATAAAGGAAATGTATGGTTATCTAAAGGGGGACATATAGAACAGAGTACAGAAAGTATACATCACTGTGGCTGGTCTCATAACTGGAGCCTGACCCAGTCACATGACACAAGGAAAACAACTGTGGCCAGGGCTACAACATTCCAATGCATTACCATGGAAACCAAAAATGTATATAAAGTGGGAACAAAGGCAGTTAGGGGCCCTACCTTCCTGACCTGCTAGTGGGGGGTTGTGGTGACTGGTCTATAATCAATTAATAAACTCCTGTTTATTCTAAAAGAGTTCTTTGATCTCCTGTGGAATTCAGCTCAGTTGTTGCCATAACAGTACCACCTCATATATCAATAGACCACTACACAAACCTCTCAACTGGTCTCCCCAATTCTATTCTTATTCCTACAATAGATTCTCCAGACAGACTGATTTAAAAGGAAGAAAAAAGATATGTATATAAGCCTATGCCTACTGCTGTGTCATCCAACCCAAATTCCTGTTCATGGTCTATATGGCCCAACATATTAAGTCCCTGCCCATTCTGACCCCTCCCCACTTCTCCCCTCCCCAGTCATAATCACAAGCGCACACTCTTTCTGTAGCTCCAAAGAACAGAGGATCTTTGCACTTACTAGTGCCTCTGCCTCAGATACCCCACCCGTCTCAAGACCTTGGCATATTGGTTCCTCTGATTCTCACCTTTTCGAGGGTCTCCCCTGAAGACCAAATCTAAGGTAGTAACATCTACTTCCCATATCCCCTTGGCCACACTACTGTTATTTTTCTGCTGGTGCTTTAAACTATCAGAAATTATTTTGATTAGTTAGTACATGCATGCAGTACATAGTGATTACATTCCTCACAGGGAGCTGCTACGTCTACATAACACATCTTAACTGAAATTACTTTACACATTTTTTCAGTTTGCTTTACTAGGCGGGCAAGGACTTCATCTTTTTCCTGTTTAATCCTAACACCTAGAGCAGTTCCTTGTACCCTAGTCAGCATTAACAAAAATAGTACTCAGTGAATGAATAAATGAGGAGGGAACAGATTTAGGAGTGGTAAGAAGACAAAAGAACTGTGATCAACCACTATGGAAATCAGTACAGAGATTCCTCAAAATACCAAAAGTAGAAATTTCACCCAACCCAGCTATCCCCCTTCTAGATGTCTTCCCACAAGCATTCAAAACATCACATTAGGATGATGCATGTGTATCCACATTTATAGCAGCACAACCCAGAAGAGCTAAATCTTGGAAGTGGCCTCTATATCCACCAACAGGTGAATAGATAAAGAACATGTGGAGAGCTACTCTGCTATCAAGAAGGATTAATCTGAGTCACCTGTAAGAAAACAGATGCACCTTGAGACCATAATGTTAAGTGAAATTAATGAGCCATACAAGCTTAAATGTCATATGGTGCCTCTTATGTGATAAACCCAGAGAATAAATAAAGAGCAAATGAAAGACAGACAATAGGACACAGAGAGATGGATTTTTTTGCAAAGGAAAGGAAACCAAATGATGGAGGAAGAAAGAAAGGAAGGGGAAGGGAACATAAAAAGAATGGAGATGAGTTGTGCACAGGTACCCACTCCCCACAGTGAATATAATCAATTATATACTGATACAAATTTAAATTTAGAAAAAATAAAATTCCAGGCTAGGAGTTACAGATTGCATGGCAGATATAGTTAGATGTGATGTACGTACGTACGTGTGTGTGTGTGTGTGTGTGTGTGTGTGTGTGTGTCCCACAGAGGGTTCATGTGTTGGGAGTTTGGTCCTGTGTGGTGCTGATAAGGGCCAGAGGGGCAAGGCGATAGGCCAGGCACAGTGGTGTACACCCATAGTCCCAGCGACCTGTGAGGGTGAGGCAGGAGGATCACTTGATCCTAGGAGTTCCAGACAAGCCTGGCCAAAATAGCAAGACCCCCTCTTCAAGAAAGAAAAAAAATTAGAGATAAGACATTTAGAAAAAAAAAAAAAAGACATTT